>OMNV01014049.1:0-13206 GCA_900303265.1 Brotula barbata
ATAATAAAGAATAATGATAATAGCTTAGATATCAGCTTTCAGGAAGCCATTGCCACAAATTAGATAGAGATAAAGATAGATAGATAGATAGATAGATAGAGAGAGAGAGCGATAAGAGAGAGATAGAGAGATGTGGAGAGAGCGATAGAGAGAGAGCGATAGAGACAGAGATAGAGAGAAAGAGAGAGAGACATAGAGACAGACACAGACAGATAGATACAACTTTATTAATCCCAAAGGAAATTCCAGAAGCTATTATGCTAACTCAATTAGCTATTAAATGAGATATTAAAGATATTAAGGTAACACACAGTAATATTACCTCCAATAATAATGTGTGTGTGTGTGTTTGTGTGCACGTGTGTCTGTTGTGTAATTGCCCCTTTGTGGCTTTATTATTTTCACAATAGTTTCAAATTTTGCAGCGCAACAATCAGCAGCACGGCCATCTTGCTTTTTTTGACCTCTGCTGTTTTTCTTTACATATGAAGACACACACACACACACACACACATACACACACACACAGAGTGACAAGGATTGTTTTCAAGGACCATCCATTTTACTATTTGGTATATGCACTTCACCTTCCAACAGGAAGTCAAAGGCTCCCATAGTAAAGCCTCGTTCACACAGAGCGTTCTTTTTATCAGTGTACCTGCAAACTGGGGGATAGCAGATGTGTTGGAATAAAAGCCTGAATTAATGCTTTATAGTGTGTGTGCGTGCGTGTCCGTGAATGAAAGCACTGGATTACTTTTTGAAATATGCCATTTTATGCGGGGAACGAGCCGCTCCTCAAACCCAGTGGCACTGCTGGGAAGCGTGGAGTGCATTAAGATACGCCACAGAGGACGTTCTCCGCCTGACAGCGCTGAACATGGCCAAAGCTGGGAGCTAATTAAATATTACATGGTGTTCGTGGTTATGGATAATTTTGCTTTTTGGCAGCGCTTAGAGCAAAGATCATACTAGGGGAAAGCAAAGGGAAAAAACCCAAATCCCACAATCCTGGGACAGTTGGTTGGCCTCACATTATTCCACTAACTTAGTGTGAAACAGGCTTGGGATGAAGGTAAAAAATGTTCCAACATTCATCGCGCGAAGTTATTTTCATCCTTGCGCTAAAAACGCTCCATCGCCGACGTCGTATTAGCTTTAACTCGGTGGCTTTCTCTGCTAAATTTAAGGGAAAAGCACAAAAGTCAGGAAAACGCAGCACAAAGTACTTGAATAATATTGGCTCTGATATGATTGCTCGACTGATTTATCACTGCTGATGTAGCTTTAGGCTCCCGACCAAAAGCACATTGACTCCGTAATGGATGTGAGTAGTAAAAGAAAATGTCTTTAAAATACCACATAAAAGTATACAAAAACAGCTGCTTCATTTTAGTAGCGGTAGTAAATGTAATTAGTCAGAGGGCGACACACGGAAACCCCTCGGGGGCTTCGAGCGAGTGGAGGAATGGAAGGAAAGACGGAGGGAAAAAAAAGAAAATGGCTGTACTTTAACAATCAAGTATCAATCAAAGTGTCTGAGTGGTGCTTTAACAACGAGCCATTAACTCGGAGAAATATCACAAAAAAACCTCATGCTTGCAAGTTTATGGTATAACTGTGATAAATCTTGAAAGAAAACTCGGACTAGTCGTGAGTAATTTAACACAATAAGAGCGTTAACGCTGATATCAAATCATTTTGATTCTCGGTCGAAAGTTCCGGTTATCTTCACGGCCACCAGGGGGCACTTCAAATGGTCCGTGCACCACAGTTTGAGAACCAGTGCCCTTCCACATCAAAGGACAGTGACTGAGAGCTGCTATCCGTGGTCCTGAACACCACCACCACACCATCTACATCACATAAGGTCCACTTTGACTGTAATCCATGTAATTATCAGGTTATTCTTAATTACAGTAATCCTGATCCACCCACCATCTCTCCGAGCTAATGAAGGCGGGTCGGCGGGGCGTAGTGCGATTACTGCTCCGACTGAATAAAGGTGCTGACACGTGAGAGCAGCTTAAATGACACACCTCACGGCACTGAGGAATTCAAAAACAACTCCACGTTGTGCATGGCAATTAACACACACACAGTGACATACACACATACCAGCAGCACACATTAACCTACCCGGCCCCTCTCCTTTACACTGCATTTCCTCTATTTACTTCACACACACCCACACACACACAGTGCAACCTCTCAGCATGGCCCCTGCCTCATGACTTGAGTTCATTATTGCCTTGGCAGGGTTCCTTAGATGAAATTAGAATGACAACAGCAATGACACAGAAAGGAGCAATGGAAAATTTACCCAGGGTGAAGTCTGCTCTGAACAAATTTAATCTTCTCTGATTCATGGCCAAGCTTGTCTCCGTGCATTTGTGATCCGCTGCTTCTTTGCGTATGTGCTCCGTCTACGAGGGACAAAATGAGACAGAATGGCTTTTGACAGCTGGACACAGCACCAGCACAAACTCTCTGGGACAAAGTCACAAAGCTTTTCTTACAAGCGTCACCAGTTACTGTTGACAGCACACACACAGAGTTCATTTTCTGGCAGGAGCACTTATAACACCAGTTACAAACCCCAAAGGCTGAATTATGAGTCTGGACCACAAAGCTGGGAAGCTGCTGCACAGACAGACAGGCCAACTAAACGACGAGGACAGCCACTCAAGTTCCTCAACGGGACGGAGAGAATCTATGGAGACGTTACTGTGTCATCTTTGATTTTTTACAAATATGAGCAGAAAGAGAAGTTAATCTCAGACACAAATCCTTTTTGGAATTTTAAGTTCTACAACGTTCAAAATCAAACGTAATCTGTGCACGATAGATCATTTCCAGCTAAAATTTGGTACATTCCGTCCACAAAGCTCTGCCGAGGGGGTCCATCATGTCCCACCGTAAATTGACAAGTCTTATGCTGTCAGTGTCAGGTGAAGATTAACTGCTGCAGTACATTGAGGGGCGGTGAAACAGACTTTACAGCTACTGTACATTTGGTATGGTTGTATAGCGACACTTACTGATTTATTTTCCCATAAAGTATGTCTGATAAACACCACACAGCGAAAATGAAGGACAAGCTACATGAAAGAGGGGTTTAAAGTAACTAAATGAAAGGAGGCTACACTCTCTCTCTCTCTCACACACACACACACACACACACACACACACACAAACACATACATCATGCTGGTTGGATGCGGCTTGACATTCACCTCTGTTATGAGTTTTCAGTAAAACAGAGCAGCTAAAGACCAAATACCCCGTGACAGGGATAATAGGTACCCATAAAAACCTCTGGACAAAATCAAAATTGGTTTCATAAACACCAAAACACAGTCAGGTGCATTTTATGGCCTCTCACGTTCCAGGATTGAACGATCGCTAAACCTGGACGGCGGGAAATGAAGTTAATTTTCTGTTTTATCAACCCTTTGAAAAAAACGTTACCTCTTTAAAAATGAATCATTGTCCCCAAACACACAAAGTCAGGATCTTGAAGAAAGGCCCAAAGCTTTTCTGAAGCTGAAGTCCATTTCTGTTTGCTTTGTCTGTGCACATTATGAGGCGTTACTATTCCATTTGTCCCCCAGCGTTAAATATTAAAACAGGGATTATTAATATCCTGTAATATCCACGAGGAGAAGAAACTGATCAGGGGTGCAGATCTTAAACCACAATAAACCCAAAGCTAATTAGATCTGTTTGTCATCACCACGAACACACTGTTGGATTTTATTGGCCACTGAATGTCCAGAAGTTTTCCAGAGACACGTGTGCATCCCTGGAGGAATATTTCTACTTAGTTTTAGCTTTGCTTCATTTTCTATTTGGCAAAAAAAAAGTTTTATTATGAGTCATGGAAGAACCTGGATAGGAAATGCTTTAGTAAACAATATAAACTGCCCTTGTACAGTATATACAGTATATATATATATATATGCAATAAACACACATTATTGGGTAGCCAAGTAGACCAACATAAAAATAAAGTAAAGCTACTTCAAAAGAAAGTATGTTATGTCCGCCCTGCGTCCAAAATTAAAGCATATGCAAAACCTACAAAACATTCCAGGATATCCTAAAAGATGTCGATTATTATTTTTGAGAAACGGACAAAAACAGAGCGCAGTGATGCAACAGGTCCACGGTGACTCATCATGGTACACACTGTGTGTACCTACAGTAAATCATTTGATGCAGACAAGCTGTGCCACAGGTAACAGAGGTATTTATTCATTACACGTGAGGTGTTAAGCTGCTGCAGGTGAAGACTTTTACTATGATGCTACCCTGTGGACATATGAGTCATTTCAGTTAGCACGCTCCGCTGTGCTGTGCTGGGCCCCGCATTAGGTTTTAATTACATTTAGGGCAGAGTCACCCGCCGCAAGCCCAGCACTACACAACGCTGACTCCAACTGATAATACACACGTTAATTTTTCCCCCAGGGATGGTGGGGGAAAAAAAAACTTTAAAGGAGGTGTGAGAGTCTGTGCGACTTGTACTCAATTAAAATGCAAACATTAAACATTTCAAAATAATCCCCGACTTAAGTGACACTTCTGACTCTCAGAGGATTTGACTGTCTGCACTGTTAAATGTGATTTGGATGTTATTTGCATATTATTTGTTTAATACGAACGGGCAGCGATTATGATGGATGTGGATCTGTGTGTGTTTTTGGTCATCTATAGTCCTGAATCAATCGTAAAGTGATCCTCCCACCATCTAAAGATATTTTTTCAATATTTAAAAGATATTTGTCATTGACTTAACAGGCAATTTGAATTGATTTGTTCACTGATCATTTTAATTGATTTCCTTGCAGTTTCACACCACAGCATAATCAGTAGACTCCAGTGGAGTTTCTCACACACATGCGCACACACACACACACACACACACACACACACACACAGAAGGTTTTCACAGTTGTTTTGTGTTATTAAATGGTGTTAAACTCCAGCCAGTCACCAACATGAATAATGGAATGGAATGGATGCAAAGAGTCGGGGTACAGTATTACAGGCGCTCCCACACTGTGTGGATGAGGATACAAAATAAGTGTGACAAAGCAGAGTATCACTTCATCAACAGAACACTTTATCATCCTTTCCAGGCTAAAACGTTTTTTTTTTAGAGAACACTATGTTGATAAAATCTACAACAGGGCCACAGCAGGTCCAAAGAAAGCTCTAGTTGTCCTTAAATAAGGCCAAGTCCCCAAAAATTTTAGTCTGAGCGTGAGTTCATAAGAGTATCTTGTGGTAAGGGAAGAGGGGCAGGCCTTCAGTGAAAGCGGGGACATCCATGATTGTTATGGCACCCACCATCTTGGGTGAAGCTGGGAGGAAGGTGAGCTTAGACACCTCACCGTAGGCAGAGTCGCTTATGACGTCGTCGTCGTCGTCGTCCCCGTGGCTGTTTCGTTTTTTAGCGCTGCCCTCTTGTTTGTCGTTCTCCTCTGGACCAAATCCCACCACCTGGGGAGACAATGCAACATGGGGGAAAACTGAAAAGAAAAGAAATATCCTCTTTCAACATGAAGACTTACGTGCACGCTGAGCTTGTGGCTGCTCTGTCCTCGATGTTTTTGGAACCAGGAGATTAGCTCATCTCTGGAGAACTGCTTCAGAGCCTCAATCTATACGCATACACACGCACACACACCATATTGGAGGTAAAAACGTAGGAATAGTTTAAAAACTGGGAAGGCCACGGACTTTGCAGCTTACAATGAGCTGTTGTCATAAAGGAAATGAAGTGTGTGTCTGTGTGTGTGGCAGCTGTCTTTTGTGCTGCAGAAACTGGGACACAGGTGTCAAAGGTGTGACAAATTATAAAGAATAAATTCCCCAAGATATTTTTGGCAACAAACTCAAATTCTGTTTATTAAAGGCTTGAGAATAGAATATGTTCTAAGGCAGGAACTAAATATATCTACAGCATTTGTCTACAGGTGTGCGCACGCATATGTGTGTGTGTGTGTGTGTGTGTGTGTGTGCACTTGCCTCTTTATTAAGCCTGCCAAAGACATACTGCTGTGTAAGCACCTCGGCCCAGTTCCTGTCCACCTCCTCCCCGAGGTGTGTATCCTCACACTCCTTCAGTTTCACTAATGCAGTCACCTGTGTAGAACACACGCATACACACATTCCTTTCTATCAGTCCATTAATGATTGGATCATTTGTAGAACGAAAGATTTTGGGGTTCGATAGTTGGACAATTTGGTGGTTCCCATCATCATGAGGAGCTTTTGCAAAAATGTCACACACTGACCTGAGTATTAAAGGCTTCCTCAGTAAGCGATTTGAGCTTCTCTCCAAATGAAGCCAGGAACTCTTCAATCTTTAACTCTACCACCTCGGTACTGAAACAGGAAAGTTCACGGGAGGCAGCAGGAGAGATATATTGTAGGTTATCGGCTGTATTGGATTCTTTCAGTCATTTATCAGTTCCGTGTGTCTCTTTCCAAGGCCAGATAGATAAATTATAGCTCTGGGTTTGGGTGAACAGTAAGATAAATTGTACTTCGCTTTTTGGCAAGCAGTTAGATAAATTGCATCTTGCTTTTGGGCGAATGAAAGGTTACGATTACGTTGCAGACTCACTTGAACTTGGTGGCTTGTGTTTCCACGGTGACAGAGAAACCCAGAATGGATGAGGTGTTTCTGCAGGTGGGATAGACGTGATACCTACGGAGGCAGACATAAAGAAAGACGGGGCGCATCACGAATAGAGATCGATAACGACATTGACGTCAACATTCCAGTACATCCCGTATGAATGTCTGTGTCTGTGTGTGATCTGTGGTCCTTTCGAAGTGCCCACGTTATTCTGTAAAAAGCAGAAATCCAAGATTTCTGGTCAATTTAACTTGATTCCTGGTATACTGGTTACCACAAAGCATGGACGTGTTTGTTTGTGTGCCAAGACGTGAGACTTAATTGTGACCTCTGCTTGTTTCATTGTTTGAGAGAGACCATTGTGCAGGAAAGCCCATTATCAGCAGCAGGTGGCAGCACAGACCAATCCCCACACCACTCCCACTGTTAAAAGCTGCACAACCTTTCAAATGATTCATAGCTGGCTAAAACCTGACCCAATGCCAGAAAACCAAAGGCAATATTTTCATTTATTATACTGCGGCAACACATTGTTTGCTTTGTTCAAAATTAGCATGCAATATAACCACGCCGCAACGGCAAGTGCAGCTGTCCTCCTGAAAAACGTTGATGAAAATTCACAGATGGGGCAGAGAGGTCTGAATGGGGACAGAGACACTCACCCCAGAGTCTCTTTGGTCCTGAGGAAATCAAAGCACGGTTCCTCCATGTACATCTGAAAGACAATAAACAACGCCTCACTGAGGGATGGAGGGACGAGCGGCTGGATGGAGAAGAGGACGACAAATACTTTGGTACTCACCACTAACAGTTCCATCAGCGCGTGTTCTCTTATGTTCATGGGCCCGGACTGGGTACAACGTAGAAAGAAACAAAAATAAAGCTAAAACTGTGCACAGCATCAATGCAAAGTGAACTGATGATGACTCCGTGTGTTTACCTGGTAGTAAACAGTGACCTTGGAGTTGGCGTCTCCCTTATTCAGTGATTTGACCTTACAGATGTGATGCTTCGCGGGAAGCTCCACCACCCTGAACATCACCGGCACCTCTGCTGGCAACTCTGAGAACTGCAACTTTCTGGCAGAGGAAAAGACAGAGGGAGGACAAAGGAAGTGTGGAGCATAGAGGGGAAGGATCAAGGTTATAAAGTAGAGGGAGAGTATGCAACAGAAGGAGAAAGGGCGAAAGGGGAATTGTGGATGAAACAATTGAATCTTATGCAAATGAGGAATGGAGGAAAACAAGTCCACTGAAGAGTGGTGGTACCGCCATGCTCATTAGGGAGAGAATTTAGAGACGGAGCTCACTTACTCTGTGACATAGTTCAGGAACTGCTCTGACTCCTGTGCAGAAAACACAATAAAGGATGATGAAGAGGCAGACAAAAGAGGGTGTGTGTGCGAGTGTGTAAAGCAGAGAAACAAAAGAGATAGAATCAGCCAATGACTGAAAGGAGGTAAAGTACATTTGACTATCTAATGATTCAAGCATTGACAGAAACATTATCTGATTTACTAATTAGCGCTCATCAATCTTCTGTCCACTCACAGCGCGGGTGAAGTTGCCCTGTACCAGCCCCTCCGCGTACAGCTCTGCCTGGAATTTCCGGCTGAACTCCATCAGCTCGTCGACGCTCAAGCCTGCGGTCAGGGCCTGGTACTTCTCCACCATCGACCAGCGCGAGTGCTCCAGGATCAGCAGGCGCACGTCTCTGAGGAAGAGGAGGAGGAGCAGATTAGGATTTGGGCTGTCACACGATTCACCACTAGAAGGCATTAGGCGCTCGGTGATGAGTCAGAAAGGAACGTCGGGAGGGAGACGACTCACTTGCCAAGTTTCTCGGGTCTAATGAGGATGTTGAAGTAGGTGTTCTTAAGCTGCTCGGTGAACATGCTGAAGACATCAGATGAGGTGGTGAAATTAGCCAGGTGGTCGATGATCAGGTAGAACAGCAGCTACATTAAGGGGGAGAGAAGGGGGGAGATAAAGAAAGACCATTGTCACAACCATCATCACTATCATCAAGGCAAACACATCTGTGAGTGAATCCATCCAGATCGTACTGTTTATGTTACAGTGAATGAATGGAAATGACTCATTGAGCATTTGTACAATGATTTTGAAACATTCTTTAAACGTTAGCACGTAATAATGTTTACAGCTAATTGCAAGTAATCAACTCATTTTAGTTTTGAACGTATGTTTTTGATTTTTTTTTTTTTTTGCATTTTCCATCCGGTAGTGTTACTGTGTTTAAACGTTTTGAAACACCAGAGTTAACTTTGTGATTTAAAAATGCCTATAAACACAGAGCTATTATAAGAGCTATTTTAAGAAGGTATCAGTTTATAGATGTGGATTGAAGAAATATGTGAAACAAATAAGCGTCCTGATGTCTGCAGACATAATCACTCACAGGCAGTTTATGGTTGAATCCTTTCACCTTGATGACCAGTCCGTGCTCACCAGCTACCAGTTTATAGTCCATCTGGGCCACTTCAGCCTCATAGGCCGGCTCAGCAAGGTTGTGGCCAAGAATACTGACCAGCAGGTCAAACAATACGATACTGGATGGGAGAAATGAAGGGAGACAGAGGAGGGTAGGTAGGATGGAAGGAAGGGAGAGGAGAGAAGGCAAAAAGGGAATGATTGGCAAAGATTATGTGTAAGAGGAGAAATGGAAACAGGGAGGGAGGTCATGAGGAGGATTAGAGCGACGAAAGGCAATGCAGATTAGATTTCAGGAGGACGGAAAGAACAAAAAGCAAAAGAGCGAGGGATGGCAGAAATATTCCTGTGGAAATGCAGAAACCCAGAGTTTTGAGAAAGTTGCATCTGAGGCTGAACTTACTTCTTGGCAGATTGCTGGATTACAGGTGAGATTAGGTGGAATCCGATGTAGGCTGCCGCAGGGAGGAGCACAAATGGGTGTCAATATCTTTTAATGGAGACAAGCGCCCAATTGGTAAAGTCTTGGATTGGAACTGAGGCGCACACACACACTTTACCTTTTGGAATTTTGAATTTGTTGTCCTTCTTGTACCACAGGCTGCCCCTGTCACTCTTAACTATGGGGTCGGGAAACTCGGTGTCCGGACAGTCTGAGGGCTTCAGGGTGAAATCAGTGGCTGACGCAAAGATACACATCCAAATAAAAATAAATGTGTCATTCCACTTGATCCAAAAATGCCGTTACGTGTCCCCAAATCCCCAATAAATGATGCAAGAGCCCCCGGGGCAAACAACATCTTTCCAAATTTCATCTAAATTGGACATGTGGTGTAACAGTTTATTTTGGTGTGTTAATATTTAAAAGCAGGACATATGTCAGAATTGCATCAGCATCGCCGCGACATTATGTCACTTTTAACTTTGTGCATTCACGACAAACGATGTTATCTGTAAATTAACAAACTTTTAACAGGTTCCATGTTTTACCTTTATTATCTGTTTCTATTAAAAGATACTCAGGGTTGTTTTTTTTTTTTTAAAGGAACCTGTTGGTTTATAACACCTTTCACCTGGGTTTCATTTTATTTTTCTATTACATACTGAGTTAGAAGATTTGCAAAAGTATTCGCAGTTCACAGTAAATTTCATACTGACTGAGACGTGCGTCAAAGTTTTGATCTTGGATTATAGTGCCCCCCTCAGGTCAGTAAGTATAATCTTTTAAATACCCAAAAACAGGGCAGAAATTTGTCACTCATTGAAGTATGAACGTCAATCACGATTGTTCCTGACATAAAAACTGTACATCTGACCACCGCCGTCATTATCTGTGACGAGAGTTTCTTAACTCACCGATGAACTTGTTCTCGGCCGGTAGGTGGAGGTCGTTATTTGGCTCCATGTTTCCCGCCCATCGCTCCATCCACTCTTGCTGGATGTCTGCGTGAAGGGAAAATATCAATCAGAACACTCAGCGTTAACATTTGTCATTTGGATTTACGACTTCGGTGAAGTGAGTTGACCTAGAAACGTTTAAGCTGCGTTGGTTCTATATATTTTTAATCTACGTGTAGTTCTAACATTGCCGCACATGGCCTGTAGAGATAAATGCTGGCATCTGCTGCTGGCTGGCTGACTGCATTACAGCAGGGCAAATATCAGCATGCAAGGAGAAAAAGACAATGTATTCACTAAATGTCTACACTGTGGGAAGGAGCTATTACACTGACAGTAAACAAGTACACACACACACACACACAAACAGAGGCACACACCCTCCACGCTGTACTGTGTGCCAAACCACTTCTCCCTGAGGGGACACTGGCCTTCGTGTTCTGGTGACAACAGCATCAGGTTGGCTTTCTGCGGGGTGAGGTGGGACAGGGCTGCACTGATCACCTACACACACACATAGATACACACACACACACACACAGACGCACGCAGGAGAGATGCAGTGAACACACGCGCCAGACCAAACAAACAACTGCAGATTTCTGTCCCAATTCCATATTAAACATCTTTTCAAACTCTGGTTTTATAGGGCAAAAGTATGTTGTACACTGAATACACTTTATTCTTGTGTTTTGATGGAGACCATTGTCCCATAATGCAGTGCACAATAGAAACAGATAAGCAGCTCAAAACTGAAAACAAGTGAAACAAATCAAGGATTTTGGATTGAATATTTGGGAAAACATGAATGTTTTCTCTGTCAAATTTCCATATTGGCAACTAGCAGTGTAGAGAGCAGTGGCTAGCCGTTTGGTTGACGTCCATGTGTGCACATTCATTTCTTGTTGGCCATTTCTAGTCTCCTATGCACTATTAATACTGACTAGGGTAACAGAACTGGCATGAAGTTTAAAAAAAGAGATATACACAATGAAGTTATTAGCTACAAAATGAAGTTATTAGCTACAAAGTGAAGTTATTAGCTACAAAATGTATCACACATTCAAAAGAATCAAAAAATTACAGCACAGAGTATAAATTTATAGAAAAAAATGTTTGAATCTGAACTTCTTACGTCTGGTTTGAACTCAAACAGTAGCTCATCTCCTGTCAGGAAATCCTCTTTAGGAAAGAGCTGCATGTTCTCACAAATGTCCTCCACGTATTCTATGGGGTCAATCTGACAAAGAGGAGCACGGAGGCACACACACACGCACACACACTTTATGAATGCCATTTTTCTGGTAATAATACAATATTAAAAATCGGTATTCATTCAAAAAGTATTGAAAACAGAAGCTTATGAATGTTTCTCACCTGCTCCTGGTAACGGAACTCGTTTGCCTCAATCTTCTGGATCTCTTCATATATTCTGGATGGGCGAGCAGACAGAAAGGACGGTTTATTACCTTTATTCATCCAAAGGGGATCTCAGGTGTTATAGCAGCTACCCAGCTCAAAGACACAAAACAAAAAAAACTTATGTATAAACAAATGAATGTGTGTATGCATGCATGTGTTTGTGTGTGTGTGTGTGTGTGTCCGTGCCTTTGCTGTGGTCCGAGGGTCTGCAGCATCTTCAGATACTGAAACACCAAATCGGCCACCTGCAAAAGACAGACAGACACAGGTTTACACGTTTAAGCAACAGCTTAGCTTTGTGGGGTCAAATTACTGCAAAATGAACAATCGCATCTCTTATCATCTTCACAAAAGGACAATATGATCCAGCAGATCAGATTCCAACAGGCTTTTTTTCTTTTTTTTAATCCATGTTATCTGTGGACAGATGCTTCTTCGGATTTAAGCGGTTTCACTGTCACATTATTTTCTCTTTAGCATTCTGCTTGTCCTCTTCTCCATTTTATGCCTTGATCATGTCTCTTATTAGTAATCCATGCTTTTGCTCCAAAGAGGAATGGATTAGAGTCCGTAATCTGATGACATGTTGTTGGGGACAGTATCGTCACTCTGGAGCGGCGTGACTCTAAGAGAGCATCAATGGAGACGGAGAGGGAGAGAACTGCTTTAATGAATTCTGTAGTGTCGCTTTTTTTGGGCAATTTGCCTTCATTAAGAAGGTGTGTGTGTGGATGAAAGGATGAACAGCTTACACAGCGTAGATTCAAGTTCTTCCTCTCTGAAGTGGATGATGATGTTCCCGTAATCACAATACACTACAAAGTCACCAAGGCAACTGGAGCATTTGTACAAAGTCAGTTTGTTGAATGGAACATTTTTCATTAACACTTAAGAATGAAAAAAAAATGTTCTCCTATTGAATGATGACAGATTAATACAAAAGTTGTTGTAGGAACCAACAGATCGCTCGTATTGTTGTTTTATTGAACACAGAGAAGGTGTACGCAGGGGTACAGCTGACTCACACTGCCATATGGTTTTTATTTAACAGGACAGCGAGAATTTTTCCAGCTGCTCTACACAGACTGAAACAAAAGACAAACGCTGTTGTCCTCTACATATGATAACTGGCATTCTGCTGCTTGCAGAATAAAAAGGAGAGAGAAGACAAAGTACCTGGTAAAAGTTCTCGAAACCTTTGTCTGTGAGAGTGATGGAGATGGAGAAGATGGAGTAGGTGGCGTTCTGGTCAAATCCAGTTTCATTGTTTCCTCCGAACAAGGC
>OMNV01014049.1:13360-27976 GCA_900303265.1 Brotula barbata
TGATCAATTATCTTTACTACACACACACACACACACACACACACACACACACACACACACATTAGTTCTGGCTGTGTTATGTTGGCCTCCAGTGTCTTGAGAATTCAGTTTCAGGTCATGCTTATTACATTTTAATCCCTATTATGGTTTGGTTCCTTCACACTTCACCCTCACATTTTTTTTTTAAATCCCCATATTCTGCATCAAGGCTGCTCAGATCTGCTGACCAAAACCTTTTATAAATTCTGTCTGGATTCTGGTCTGGGTCCAGAAGTACGGTGGATCATGCTAGAACAGCTGAGTCAGTTTCAAATTGTTTAAAAAAAAACTTTTGAAAACTTATTTGTATAGACTGGCATTTTTATGACTGTCTTCCATTGATACTTTCTACTTTCATTGGGCATTTTAGTCATTCTAGCTTCATTAAATATTCTAAATGTAGGTGCTTTACATACGCACACACACACCATAAATTAACACTGATTTCAAATACTACTACATATTTATTGAGCATTGTGTTCATTTTGTGCCACAGTAAGTATTGAAATAAGCCTCAGTAAGCAAGCACATCTTCCTGCAGACTAAGCAGAAAAGACGTCATGCTTCTTGATCTCATGAAGTTGAAGAAATTCTTTCTGCTTAGTCAGCACAAATTTCAAACACAGCAGAAGGCAGAAATATGATGTGTATCATATCATTACATTAAAGAACTGTACCAGTGGTTTTACATGTTTTACCTTATTTGTGTGTTTGGTCTACCGTGCATAGTTGTTGATTTAATTGCTGAGAATCTGTGTTTCGTCTCCATATCTATCTTCAATTTGTATTCTATTCGACGTCTAAGTCAGTCTAAGCTGTCTTCAGTACTAGATGAACTTATTTGAGTCTTAATTGGTCCTGGAATGCCTGATTCTGCATATAGTAACAACTTCATTTAGTAACAATACTTTACTTTATATATTAACAAATTCGAAGATTCATCTGATTCCTTCAACTTCTTGAAATAGCTTAAGTTTTTTTAAATTTGTACTTCCCAACAAGAAGTAACAAACCCTTATGATGTCATAATGGTCAGCGTTGCTTTGCAGCTACAAAATCTTTACACAGTCGTTTTTGCGTAAATGGCAGCCGCTTCGCATGACCAGTAAATCAGCGGAACGCCCATCAAGTGTTTTCTTTAAATAAATGGGCCCAAACACTGGTATAGTCCACATCAGTGTGTGTGAAGAGACAGATGGACCATTCGTGTTTCATTGTGGATGACAAAAATGGTCCAATTTCACAGAGGCCCTTTTGGGCTCTTAACGTTGTGATTGTTTGGGCTTGTTCAAAATCAGTCACTCGAATGCCTCAGCAGTTTGTTTCCACTGGGAACTGAGACTGAGTGCACTCAAATTTCTCCGTTGTCACTTATCAACAATTGAAAAGAGCACACAGTAAATGGGGATATTCTATCAAACGTCCAAGTGGCGCAGATAGTAAGGGGACTATCCGATGTGCTCTTGGTATTGTGGGACTACAGAGGGGCTGGCAAATCACTTTGCAACTTAGCAACGAGAGGCTGGAACGTTCTTGTAACTCCGCATCCAGAGATGAAAATGTATGAATCACATCATCAAGTGGGCTTGCAGTGTATGGGATGAAGATTGGACTGCACACTCAGGGCGCCCCCAGAGCTTAGCAGGCCTCATGTATATCCAGCAAAATGAAGACCTTTTAATTGGGTTTTAAAGTGCCCTTGAATCAGAAAAACAAAACAGACAGCGCTGAGAACACTCACTTCTTCCTGAGCAATGAAAGGATGCTTCCTGTGCCTTCATGGCCAATCAACCATGACATGTAGTGGAGAGGCTTCACTCTGAAAAGAGGAGGGGTGACACGAGAAGACAAACAAAAAACATTGATGCAATCTGTCGACAATCAGGAGCGTCTCTTAGGTGGTCTAATTCTATGTTTACATGGAGAGACAGCAGTCTGGAAAGACAAGACGGCGGCATTGAATAAACATAAATAAAACACATTTGATGCAATTCTTGTCGAGTGAGAGGAAAGCAGAGTGTGCTCTGGTTGGTGACTCACCTGTAGTATTTCTCCTGAGGGGGGAGGGCCCAGGTGATGGTCAAACCATGAATTTTCCGTACAGGCACGACTGTGAGTGCACACACACAAACACACGTAGACATGAAGATCAGAATAAAATGGAAAAGACTGATGGAAAATAACTAAATAAATGTCCTCAGGTATAAACGTTACACATGTTTCGTGCAAGTTAGATGATCTGACAGTTACAGCATAAGTTAACCTATAAAGTATTACTGCTTTCAGAGTATAAAAGTTGCAATACTTAAATGTGTAAAAAAAAAACAAAAAACACTTCCACACTCCCTTTCTGTGTTCATGTAAATAACAATAATAACAAAAAGCGTTATAAGAAGTCTAAATTAGAGACTTCTACTGATAATGTAGGATTTCTATTTGCAACGAATGATTTTTCCATTTATGCATAATACTACTACTTCAGCGCAGGACTTGTGTGCTTTTTAACTGCGCTTCTTATGGATGACATTTTCATAGCGACCCAAATGCGAGACAGTGTGTTTGCAGCATTATCAGTGACACACCGACTGGCAGTAAGATAGAGATGGAGAAGTACCTCTGTACAGCTTGTTGAACTCTGGTGTGTCAAAGGGATACAGCATATCAGAAAAATCCGGCTTGGGTAGACCACTGGAAGCACATAGACAGAAATGTCAGATGCAATCCCGTCATGAGTATTAGTCATTGACAAGGTAACAAAACACTCAATGGTTAGTGTGTGTTGTTTTTTTGTCTCGGTCAATTACAATGGTGCATCTCAGCGCAATATAAACATAGCAGATTTTATATTTGTAAGAAAACCTCAAACAAAAATCCCCTGAGCTACAGTTGATGTGGGAAAACCGGCTTGGTAAGAGACGGGCAGCACGCTGAATGGATTGTGAGAGAGTAACGTCAATAAACATCAATGGAATTCTAGCATTCTGTCAAAAGTCAATATGGCGCCATCTGTCACGTCACTAAGATGAGGCAAACGCTATTTATACAGCACGGTTCAAACCCAAGGGTGGTTCAGAGTGCTTTCCAAGGATACAAAAAGTATTAAAATTAGATTTAAAAACTTAAAAATACATACTGGAAGATAATCCATAGAAGAGGTAGAATAAAGGAGGATTTTAATAATACCACAATTCAGAGATGAGGCCTCAGTAAAAAGGCACGGGTGTATTAGTAAAAAGCAGCGGTCCAGTTTTATTTACATTTCCCAATAATAGTATGGGATATGAATTTAAATGGCTCTTTTATCGCTCGATGAAAACTTGAAATGGCTTAATAAAGCTATGGACGAAGGCCTTTTCATCAATTCATATGGGGATACATGTAATCCTTCAACGGAAATGATAATTATAAGCACAAAGGCAATACTTATTACATTGGGAGACAAATCAGGAAACAATTTGGAGGTGGAAAAACACGCTGATGAGAAACTGAAACTAGCCCTTTGCGGCGTAAGGTGTTCATAAAATGTTTGAGACGTACAAAGATGCCAGGAAGAGATGGAGGGAATCTTGACATTTACATTTGAGAGAAATCTCGGAGGATATTGAACCTCATTTTTTATGACAGCAGAAGCTCATCAGAGTGACTGAAGAGACTCCAATACTCACTTGTTAGGCACCTCACTGAAGATCTCTCTCACCCACTCCTCCAGAGTGTCCAGCTTCTCTAAAGGACACACCAAGTGAAACATGATAAATTAGCGCTCCGTAGTGTCTCATTAATTCTGAGTGAAAAGTCATAGTTCTGGGTTCACTGCAGCATTAAGTGTAATTCTGAGGCTTGCAAATAGCAGCAAACTCCAGCGTCAGATTATTTGTTTTTGCTGCAGAAAGCCCAGACTACAGACAGATTTCAACATAACCAACCTCCCCCTATTTTTCAATGTTGGTATCATCTTCCTTCCCACAGAAATGGTACTTCAATCCACATTTTACAATTGTTACAATATGTTGATGATACATTTGCTTCACTTTACACTTGATTAATTTTCCGTCTTTTTTTACAAGATAAAAGCGGGGGTTGCTGCAGGAATAAATTAGACTCATACTGAAGGGTTTTAATTTTAACTGTATCATAAGCATAATTTTCCCAGCACAACTGTCGGGACTCAGCATCCTTTCATGTAGCACTTAATTAGCTGTGACACTTTCTATGAATCCCCGCAAAAACGTTTGGTACCTGGTTTCATTTTTTTATGTCAATTTGTGATTTGTTGCGTACAGTTTAGACCTTTGATGTTGTGGAGCAAGTTAATAAAATGAATGACAAATGTCCAGTGAAAGTAAAAGTTTTGATTTCTTGTTAGAAGTCAACAAACAACTCCATTTGTAAATGATTTGCCAATGTAACAGAATTTGCATACATTTAAAATGGCTTAATTTTCCATTATCTAATATGCCACCATGTGGTGCTTCAGGTGTCAGCAAATATACACATACCACAGTTTGAGAACCACTGACTACAACAAAAAAAGATTATTTAAATGTATTAATTTCTCAGCTATCTCATTTTTTGATAAAAATAAGTCCGAACACTTTTCTGACCTTTGGACTGCAGAGCCAGTGTCATGTAGTGGGCAGAGTAGTGTTTCTTCCAGAAGGAACGCAGCCGCTCATAGACATTGATCTTCTTCTTCTTTGGCTCCTGCTTCAGCGTTTGGGCATTCCCTGGTGTTGTCACAAGTGAGCAATCAAATTTATTAGAACAAAAGACTGTAGGAAAACGATTTACAAATGTAGGGATATCAGCGAGAAAGGGAGCTTGGCTCCAGTCTCCGAGCTCCTGTTTGTTTTCACTGAACATACCCAAAGGATGCCTTGTGTGTATTATCTGTCCCGGCAGTTGTGTTTACCAACTCACCCCAGCAGAATTTGCCCATAGGGTGTCCAGGTTTAGCCAGACTGCCAAACAGCATCTCCTTCCTGTGTGAGTCAGACGGCTTAGCCAGCTGGTACTCTGACAGACAGAGGGAGAAATACTAGAGATGGCATGGAAAGTCGGCAATCGATTGCTTGCAAAAGAGCTGTGTGAGGCAAACACAACAATGCGGCTGCTAAATTTTAAGTCCAGGTACAAGTAAAAAGGTTGACACTGTTGGTTGATCTCCCCTGTAATACAAAGCTGAGACTCACCGCTGTCAACAGCCTCCACCTCCCTATCGATGGCGTCTCGGATCATCAGGGGGCAGATGAAGAACTGAGCCCACCTGAGTGGGAGAAGGGACAGAGAGGGACATAATCAGGGGGC
Source organism: Brotula barbata (assembly GCA_900303265.1). Classification (NCBI taxonomy): domain Eukaryota; kingdom Metazoa; phylum Chordata; class Actinopteri; order Ophidiiformes; family Ophidiidae; genus Brotula; species Brotula barbata. Next base: position 18,704 of record OMNV01014049.1, read on the forward strand.
ACATACCAGAGAGACAGCCACAAAGAGCTCAACAATCAAAGGCAGACTGATGGGGTCATTTCTACAACGCACTAAAATACACGGCTTGATGGGTGTGGAACATTTTATCAGATGCATCCTATGTTCAGAACAACACGGTGAAGCTGAGGCCAGAAGAATAAAGTATAAAGAATAAGTATAAAGCATAAAGTATGAACGGTTGTTCACACACAATATCGGACAGTGTTAGAGCAAAGAGTATGATTTGCCAATTTCTTTTCTTTTCCCAACGGAGAATTCTCTAATTTTTCAACTACCCAATAAAAACACCAGGATTTCAAAGAAAGAAGCTTCACTGGATTAGGCTGCAAGTGTCACAGGTTGTCCAAACACATATCAGCACAAACTGTTGGCTGCTATGTAATGACTGTTTAAACATATGGGTCGAGCAGGGGACAAGTGTGTACACAGACGGAGTGTTTTTGGTATTTATTTTTCTCTGGCATACCTCTCTGTGAATCATCGAGTGATTCTCTGATGCCTAAGTCCAATTGTTCAGAGTGACTGTGCTGGAAAAAAAAAAAGAAAAGAAAAAAAAAGAAAACTCCGAGCCTTCCTCACCTGTCAAGGGCCTCTTTGAAGCTCTTCCTCTGGACGTCAAACTGGAAGACGGTCCTCTCGCAGTCTGTGGAAGCGTTGTCATTCCCCCCGTGCTTCTTGAGGAAAGCATCAAAGCCATTTTCAGAGGGGTACTTCTCGCTGCCCATGAAAACCACTGGGAAGATATAAAGATGACAGGGAGGAGAGAGGAAAGGAAGAGCAAAGAAAGGGGAGAGGAGAAGAATTCGTCTAAAATATATAAAAAGGTTTGAGAGACGAAACATAAAGAGACCATTTTTTAAATTTTGTGTTTGTCCGTCTGAGCCACAATGACATTTGATGTTTTTTTTTCTTCCCAGATATCGAAACCATCACCTGTAAACACCAGGTTTTGGTGAAAGAATGAGACCTAAGAAAGAAAGAGGAAGGGATGATATCATCATGAGATGGAGATGGACACACACATTTTTTCATTGACAATACATTCAATAGATCCAGGATGCACAACAGCCAAAAGACACGTCGTATTTCAGGAGAAGGATACAACTCAAAATCACTATTGTAAACAGTCAAATAGTATACAGCACAATGGTAAATTTTCATTCACATTCTGTCTTGTTTGCAGCATGGCATCCTGGGATATGTGGGTAATCTTTAATGGAAGGAAAAATACAGACAACAAACTTTTCATGTAAACCAAAAACTCAAACTTTTGGAATAAATTTAACGTTACTGATGCAGCCGTGGAGGATGTTGTCAATGAACTGATCATGAAATTGAGAAAAGGTGGGAAACACGGATTTGACACTGTGCAGGAAGTCTCTTGAGACATAAAATTGATTTTTCCAGGGAGACATGGCCAGGCCTTGCAGTACAACAAATTCTCTTTCGACAATTTCCTGTGTTATCTTAAAACAAAACCAAAAATCAGTCTTACTGTGTTCCAGGAAGTGGGCAAGGCCAGGTACATCACTGGGGTCACTGAAGCTGCCAACGCCAACACACAAGGCTGCTGCAGACTGAGACACATGAGAGGAGTTGTGTATGAGAATAAGACATCAAAGCCTGTATGCATGAAATTCGGGGTGATTTCTGAATTTTATAATTGCGTCAAACGTACGGCGCTTTTCCATTATTGGGCTGAATCTTCACCTTCAAAAGGGCCACAGCAATGATTCAACAATGCAGTGACTGCCTCAAACATTGCATAATGATAAATGGCAAAGAAAGAGGCAGCATGTTTAAATGACTGGAGAATTTATCTCTGACATTTACAGCAAATCTCTGAATAAACACCACGCTGAAGCCCACAATTGGATAGCAGAGGACGCTCACGTACAAACCCAAACTTCGTAAGATCTAGATGCTTAATGTGTACCAGAAGATTAATTTTTCTATTTTCTAAATGATGTGAAACTTCGCTCTCCTAGGAGGCTCTTATTGAATGGAAACAATACCTGAGCTGGTACAACTCTTTGCGGCTTGGCTCGGATTCACCAGCGGTGGACAAACACCAACAGGCTGATGAAAATGAATGGACCTTTACATTAGGTAGTTCGATTTACCTGTTTCTCTGCATTTACTTTCTTCTTTTTCCCCTCACTGTAATCCTCATCGTCACTGCCCTCTCCATCATCGTCTCCCTCCGACTCGTCCTCAGTTTCCTCTCCAGAATCATCATCATCCTGGTCCACTTCACTGTCTTCATCTTCTCCATCCGAGTCCTCGTCGTCCGATGCTGCTGGACCATTGTAATCTGAGATAAGCAGAGCTCGCAGCCCATTGTCCAGCTGAATGTATCTGAGGGTCAACAGATCACACAGCGGTGAACGCTCTAAGCATAAGTGACGATAAACTGTGTTATCCTCAGCGTGTGCCACTTCACTTGTTTTTATTTCATTCTGAAGAGACTGTTAGCTCAGAGAGCTCTTTGCAAACTGCATCTTACACTCATCAAGGCTACACTTGTTCCTTACTTCTTCACAGCAGATTTTCTGTGTATGCCCCAGAAGAGGCCTGAAGCACTGCTGTGTGCTCATAGCATGAAATCGTCTTATCAAAGGACTATAATACTGAACTGGTACAGCTGGAGAAGAGGCTCTTTTTTGGATCTGGGTAAGTGGAGCTGGGTCATTTTCTCAGCACAAACTGTGTTTTGTCACTTAACAATTACAAAATGCAGAGAATAATGTCCTCACATCTAAAGTGCATCAGCTGTTTGGCAGTTCCCAACAAAGTCAACCAGTCAACACTGTGCTGGGTAAAATTATTTGAACTAGCGTCTAAAGGGTATACTAGAAAATGTACATTATATTCACAAATGTATTCATCACTATAGTACTGCAATGTAATTATATTATCAAGTCTCTTTATTATCTCATCAAATTTAGTGTAGCTAATGTTTCTAAATATAGATAATATACTATAATTTCATTTGAGTGTAAAATAATGTATTTAATCTATTAGTAAAACTATTGCTAATACTATTATTTATGCCTAATTTATAGCTCATTTTCTTTCTCATTTAATATCACTAAAGGTGTAATTTAATGCTATGACTGAATTAGATTTTTTACAAGGCCTATGAATTCATGTGGCTGTACGGTACAATTACTTCTGTATAAGGAGCAATCCTACTGCTGGTATGGCTACTGATTCAATAATGAGAAATTAGGATGAGAGCACAAAGCTATGGAATGTGATAAATTAATTGTTGTGGTTCTCAACTAAAATTAAAATCAGATATCTAATATATATTATTATGATGTTAAGTATAGCCAAATGATTAATAGCGGAGGAATAGAATATTTAACTGCAAAAATCATGGACTATTGTACTGAAACATGTGGATACAGAACACATCTGTCAGGAATGAGTTATTTTTGTGAATATTCATGAATTCAAGTGGAGATTCAAAGGAGAAAAATGTCGAGATGTGGCTGTGATATGAAATGTGCTCTTGTGAAACACTTTCTCTTGTGAAACGTTTCCTCTTGTGAAATGTTGTTATGGACTCAAATATGTCAACAACAACAACAACAACAACAACCAGAATTACAATAGTGTTAACAGGGAATAAACTTCATAAAAATAAACAATGCCCATGGGCCTGGGCACATTTTATCTTATCTGAAAGCTTCAATATGTATGTGTGTGTGTTCTTTTTGGAGGTCTTGTGTTCTTTACCTGTACTGTTTGGGGTCACAGGGGGACTTGATGATCTCGCTGTCTCCCACATTGTCCTCTCCCCCTCCTCCCAGCTGTATCACGGGTTCTGGATCTTCTGCGGCCCCTGCTTGGATGGAGCCTGAAGACTGACTCGTCTGGACGTTTCTAGATTTCTTTGTGTTCGGCATCCTGAGCACAGATGAGACGTTGGCACTGCGAGCTGACAGCAAAGCGCGACCATAAATACCAGGACAGCCTGCTGTCAGCGGTAATTTAGTCCTCAGCACGGCAATACACCGCGTCAGACTGAACACAGCTATGATGAAGGACCTTTGACAGTCCCGTGCGGGGAAATTAAAGCTCACACAGCCGTGGGAACAAAACACGAGAACACAGATGAAGCCAGGGTCTGAGGCAGAGGCCGGTGGGTTTGATTCTGAACTGTTTTTACACCAGCCAGCGCCCACAATGACCGACAATACAGCTATTCACACGGGCTGTCTGGTGGTTTCGCCCTATTCAGCTGAATGTCAGCTAAAATCAGACTCATCCAGGACAGAGACACCAAAACCTGACCCTTTTATCTGCACTGCGAGACTAAAGCAGAGCACTAAGCAGAACCAAAACAGAGCAGGAAAACTACAATAAATGATAACAAAGAAAATATAAAAAGCGACAGAGCGCTAACGGCTACCAAGCGGTTTTAAACTCAACATATAAAAACAAAGCTTCGATAGCTCATATCCGGTTAACTTAGGTGTGGATTTCAATACCAAAACGAGCAGATAGAAACTTTTAAAAACAGTTCACGAAGCCGAGTGTCTATACCTTGTTCCTGACAGCAGCTGAGCCTCCCTACACGCAGTGTGGAGCGTGTGCCAAGAAGGAGCGCTGTGATTCGCTGAGAAGCTGCCATGCGTCAACACGAAAGCCTCTGATTGGATAAAGCGATTAAAGGGCGTGGTTTGTGCCAGGAACACGCGTGCAGCATGGAGTTACGACGTAATAGCTGCACAGTGAGAGCATCACTGATAGTAGCCACCTGGAAGAAGCCAGCTGGATCACCGGCTAGCCATCTGTTTATAATTAAGACAGTTAGATGGTGAACGGTAAACCGAGCCCTTGTCACTACGGGTAAACGTCATAAATGATCGTTTTGCATCTCTTTAGTAAAATAGCCAATCGCAGCTGAAGGTGAAGGTGAGACTGCACCGTGACTCTGTGTTGAAATAAAAAATGGTCACATGGCAACTTATGTATATTATGCATTCATTTATAGCCATTTAATATACTGGGTGGAAATCATACCTGCATCTCTCGGTGCACCTGTACAAAGCCCTTAACCGAACAAATGCCTTCATGGCCGCTAGGGGGCAGGCATGAGCCACCAATAAGGGGGATGTTGGGCAAATTTTGCACTTGATTTATGAAAATGGTGTGACTTTACGAAGTTTGTCTTAGACCTCCATTGAGACGCTGCCAAGCTCTATTTTCTATAGAATTTCAAACGTACTAATGGTAAATTAATTCAGATGTTGGCCAGTGAAAACAAATTTATTGCTAAGCCGAGGAAGTAAGGTGGAGTTTGACAAAAACATAGAGGATAAAAAATATGTGCAAAGCAAAGTAAGACAACAATAAAAGGCAAAACAAAGCGCATCCTAGATTTAAAAACAACGTGATTGTCAGTATAAAAGACCAAATTCGACGTAGGGATTTGAATGGAATTGCATCAAAACATTACCATAGAACCACTATACTGTATTTCAAACCTGTGAAAAGTCTAATCACTGGCAAGCGGTTAAAAACAAAATTCTTATCATGAATAAGCCACATTGACATTTGTCCAATGCCCTTCCTCCTCAGCCTCCTGTCTGCAGCGCGTTGGCATTTCACCCCTCCTCTGTGCCAATATGTCCTCCCCCTCACTCACCAACTCCCTCTCTCTCTCTCTCTCTCTCTCTCTCACTCTCTCTCTCTGAAGCCAATCTGATTTGCCCCTGGGCTTCTGTCGGCAGAAAGAGGTGATAAACACCGCAACCATGACAACCGGCGAGCCAGACACACACGCCTGAGTTCCTGTATCCTAATGGCTTTATTTGGCACCCTCTTCTCACTTAATTCATCTCGTCCACCCTTCACCTGAACTGATATTAAGACACTTGGGGCAGATGAAAGTAGTGTCATTCCAACACAGTTGAAGTTTGGACACCATGGACTTTCAAGATAAGCTGGCAGTACGTCCATCACTCTGTTTGCTCAATATAAAGTGAAATACGTGATGCGGGAAATAACAGCGCCCAATATTACTTTGTGATCTATAAATATTTTCTCAGTCTTATTAAATTAACAGAAAAGTTGAGCATATTGATAGAAGGGAAACAACAGTAGAGCACCCTGCTGGCATGTTAATGTGGGATTTTTACAATCATATCCCATTGATCAGAAATCGGGGCCTTGTAAGTTACTCCCATATGATGTTTTCTGCATAGCCCTGTTCGTACGAGCACAGAGTCGTCTCTAAAAATTGTAATTCTGCGGTAATAGTGAGGAGAACCAGCCTATTAGAACTGAGCGCTCGAGCTTTTTACGTGATTTGAGACGTGCAAAATCTCTGAGTGAAATGGCAGGCTTGTGTTGTGATTGATTGGATGAGCCCTGCAAAGCCTGACTGTTTCCTTTAATGCCAACACATATGGCCTTTATTCGTGGTAAGATATTGTATAAGCACGGCTCCGTGCAGCTATAGGGCAAACCTGCATAATTTCACATTTTCCACTCATGTGCCCCTCTCTAACTTAACTCAAATTGAAGTTCAGATCAGGCACCTCAGGCCTCCCCAGAAAAAAATATGTCTGTGAGAAAATGCGATGTAGAATGCAGCCAGCTGAAACATTGTAGGTATTATGATTTTGTCCCCTTCGGTCAGCCTCCTCTAGGCAGCAGCAGGGCAACTCAGTCTTTACCTTAAGATTCAGAGGGAGCAAGGTTCCCATAGCAACTGATTTAAATCCTAATTAAAACAGTAGATTTGATTAATTAGCCTAATGATGTGTATGTGTGAGTGAGCTTATGTGTGTGTGTGAGTTATCTGTCCGTGATGTGTGTAGGAGTCAGCATGTTCGTGTGCGTCATGGTTGAGTTTGTGTATTTGTGTGTAGTTGTGTTGAAGGAGTAGGGGGTGTGTTGTACTGTACGTCTATATGTGCGTTTATTTGAGTCTGCAGAAACATGTGAGCCCGTGGGTACTGCTGTGAATAACTACAGTGTGTTTATGTGTGTGTGCCTGCGTATGTGTTTGTGTGCGAACATCTATATGTGTGTGTGTGTGTGTGTTACATATCTCATGGGAGCCTTGTCCTTGCCTGCAGTACCAGAGTGTGAATCAGAGGTGAGTCCTCGGAGTTGCCCTCTGCTTTAATCTGGAGCTAATGACACAACCACCTGCTCTCTTCTCCTCCCCTCTCTTTCTCCACTCTCACTCTATCTATTCCTCTATCTATTGGCTCTCTATCCTCTATTTTCACCTCTCCCTCCCTTACACACCTCAGCCTGCCCTTGTGAACCCCCAAATTCCCAATGCTCATCGTCTACCTTTCACCCTCTCCAACAACCGGTCTGTTTCTTTTTCTTGCTCCTTCCCTCCCTCCTTTTTCGTGCTCTCCTTCCCTCACTTTGTACTCCTTCCCAATGTTTGCAGGGTGCCCTTGCCAGCCTTGCTGATTGCCTCATCCCGCAGAGTAACAAGAGACTAGTGGGTCCCAAAGAAACCAAAACGTGTTCAGGACCAGCAACAGTATTTGAATGTCTATCTGTAGGGGGATATTCTGACCCGTGGATTGTCAGGGGAAATGGATGAGTTTTACACTTGTCAGTATGTGTGTGTGTTTGTGTGTGGGTGTATCTCTTGAGCGTGTGTGCCATCACGCATGTGTGTGTGTCGGTCCCGTTGGATATCTTGTTAACAAGAGCGTAATTGGAGAGAGAGCTACAACATGGGCTGACCTCTTCCTTAAGAGTGTCCACAGTGGAGGAGGAGAGCTGCAGCCAAGGAAGAAAACAAAGCAGACACGAGAGAGGACAAATCAGACAAAAGACAGAACGCCGCGTGGGCTGCTGTGAATTGACAGAGCCCACAGGAGAGCCGAAGTGAGAGGGAACATGGGAACGAAACAGAAGGAATCCCAGTCTGAGCTGTCAGAAATTCTTGAGGAAAGGTTAAGAGGGAAGGAAGGAGAAGAGGCTGGAATATGAAGCTCGAGCCATTTCAGCACCGGACAGCTCCTCAGACAGCACTAGGCCGTTATAAATAGATCTCCTACTTTAGAGGCCCCGTCAATGCTCCAAAAAAAGTACTGAATGTGTTTGCAGGGGCCCCTGCGTCACACAGGTATCTGATGGTGCCTAATAACCATCTCCCCATGTTCCTCCTTTTGTTTTCTGAATTTAGAGAGCCTCTCTACAATTCGCCAACAACACAGCTGTGAGGGCAGTAGAGCTTTTTCTCCCACATTCTCCTGCGTGGATGCTGGTGGTGCTCTCTGTCAGAGCTGCATAATATCAAGGCCGGTGTCATATTACTGCCGCCGCTCTGGAATTAACAAGGAAGAGGCTGAAAATAATGCCTCAAACCAGGTCAAATGTTTAAAACGCTCACACTGACTTGTTGAATCTTATTTAGTTGCATCAGCTGCACCTGTGTGTGTGATGAAAGCGAATTAAATGTACGTGTCTGCCCACATGTGTGTGCTCATGTGACCGTGCACGCACGCACGCACGCAGGCTTTGCGTCTTGCAGCTTGTTTCCATTGCAAGAGAGCATTAAGTAGCCTTGTGGGGAGGCTGTAATAAAGCCTAATGCACCTGAGAGCCTTGAAATCTATAACCATCATCTACATCTTCCTGATATTACTGGAACCATCTCTGTTACTGTTCCTGATAGCAATCTCCAGGGAGAGCTTTCCCCTCTACTGCTGTAGGAAGAGGTATAGGGAGGAAAGAGAGCGAGCAAGAGAGGGGAGAGAGAGAGAGAGATGCACCTCTCCATTACCTCAAGGTGATTCACCTTAATGCACGCTGAAATCAATGTGAAATTGAACTGAAAATTGAACTTTCAGCGCAGTAATGTGGAAGACATGTTGTTATTAAATCTTTTCCTATAGCCATGCAACTCACTGACTGATATCTAAACGCTTTTTTAAAGCCTGTTTTCTCCTCGCCGTCCTCCGTGGAGACCCTGGCGTTGGAGCCCATGCAGGCCCCTTAGGTGTGCCTGTGATCCAGTTAGAGCCAGCAGCGTTGTTAGACCAGCAGAAAACCCATGGCAGACTACGGTTAGCCATTGTGGATGCTTGGATCCCGGATTGATGGTGGTGGTGGTGTTGGGGAGGTTCCTTGGCATTTGTTGCACCACCTCCATTTGACCAGACAGGTGTTTGGACGCAGGGCCTCACCGACTCTCCCATCAGACTTCTCTCTCACTCTCTCTCCTCTCTCTCCCTCCCCCCCCCCTTCCTCTCTTTCTTT
>OMNV01014052.1:1526-12890 GCA_900303265.1 Brotula barbata
CTCAACAACCTGATGGCCAGCAAGATCTGGACCCCTGATACCTTCTTCCACAATGGCAAGAAGTCCGTGGCCCACAACATGACCATGCCAAACAAGCTGCTGCGGATTACAGAGGAGGGCACACTGCTCTACACCATGAGGTAGCACGCTAAAAACACGGCTGTCAGCTTCAGTAGATAGCTTCATTAGCTAACTACATGGCTTAAATTAGCTTAATTTGCTAACTAGAGGGATTAATTTGCTTCATTAGCTAACTAGAGGGGTTAAGCTAGCATCATTAGCTAACAAGAAGGTGAAATTAGCTTCATTTGCCAACTAGACGGGGAAAAAAGAAAGAAGAACAGTGTTTTATTAGCTTCTAAATTAGCTTCATCAGCTAAAGAGAGGGGTTAAGTTAGCTTCATTGGCTAATTGGAGGGGTTCATTTAGCTTCATTAGCCAATTAGAGGGGTTAAGAGCCAATCCAACCGGTACAAGTCAATTATGCATGTATTTGTAAATGAATTGCAAAAAACAGGGCTGTTGATGAAACATTATTAACAAGGACTGTTAAATTAATCGCTTTAATAGCGATTAATTGTGTTTAAATTGATAAGCCGTGTTACATTTCCATAGAACATGATTGCAGCAGTGCGAATGTTAATGTGTTCATCTTTGTGATGTTAAATCTTGTTTTTTGTCCTGAATCGACTGATAAAGTTTTAATGTTTGATTTGAATCAAGCTGTGTTCATCCTACTGTTCTAAGTCATGTTGGTGGCGTAGATTTACTACCAATTATGCAAAATTAATGCAAATTATATAAGCATATTTTGTCCACTCCACGTATTTTTTTTTAACATTTCTCTTGAAAAAGTATTTTGTTCCGTTAAATTTGCGCAGAAAATAAAATTAATTTCATTCAACTTAACATGGATTACAATTTTTTTATTGTTTTATAAACATAAAATACGTTTAACTTTTACCATATGTGCCCATAAATATTCAGACGTTGACCAAATTATAGTTTTTTTTTGCATGTTGGACTTGGCATTAAATATTGAATATGTGTTCAGTGCAAACTTTCAGCTTTACTTTGACGATATTTACATTTTCAGTGTTTTCAGTGCACTTGCAGTTTTCCATTGCAGTAGTCTCCAGGAAAACAAACATTCTTTTACCCTGCCCATGATATATCACGTAGGCGATATTATGTGACGGTTGGGACTTAAGGTGTAGTATCAGACACACGCAGCGCCTGAGCAGTGTTTAGGTTATGATTAGCTGCAGGCAGCTAAATAAAAAAAAACAAAAAAAAAACGCTTTAAGGCTGCACAAATCTTCAGGCAGATGCAGAGTGATGTTAATGCGTGGCGTCTCGGGCACGGATCGTAAAACATTTGTTTTAGCATGTTTACTAGCAGGGGAGAGAGTAGAGGCGGAGCCCATATTGCTGTCACAGATGAGCGAGATGAGGGATGGATGGGAGATTAGTGTGTCACGGGTGGCCTTACATGCTGTTTTTCACCAAGCTGTCAGGAAATAGAAACGCACAGTGCCGGGAGCCGCAGCGTCTCTGTCTGTTTGGGGGAAGTAGCTGCATTTGGTGTTTGGGACAGACTGCGGGACAGAGAAAAAAATCTTCCACCACATGTTTGTGTTTGTCTCGCCGCTGCTGTCCTCACAACTTAAACATCTTTCAGCCCGTCTTTGGATCTGCTTTGAGGACGATTTTTTTTTCTGTTGTGTCTCATTTTGTGAATCTGGATCTCTTTAGGCTGACAGTAAGAGCGGAGTGCCCCATGCACCTGGAGGATTTTCCTATGGACGCTCATGCTTGTCCACTCAAGTTTGGCAGTTGTAAGTGACTCCAGCCCCACACACACACACACACACACACACACTCACACGAACACACGCACACTTACACACTCAACATTGCATCCAGTCACAGAATGCGTGTGCGCGCGCCGACACGCTGTCACTTCCTCGTCCAACTGGAACCACGAGCGCAGCACCAGCGCCTGATGAAGAACGACAAAGCGCGGTAACAGCTGTTCCCCCGGAGGAACTGTCCATGCGCTCCCTGCATTCAACCCTGCCAGGCCCTGCAAGACCCTGCAAGACCCTGGCAGCATACGGTGCACAGACCTGCGTTTATCCAAGGCAGCACTCTGTGTAATCATTCCAGAGCATCACCGCAGCTGCTCGCCGCTGACAGCTCGCCCAAGCCTGTATCCTCCTTGAGGATGGGCAACAACTGATAGATGACGGGGGGAGAGGAGTGAGAGTACTGACAGAAAAATGCAGCGGAAGAAAAATGTGGGCAGGGAGAGAACCGAGACACAGAGGGAAAGGCGATCGTGACGCGACCTGCGTGTGTGTGTGTGTGTGTGTGCGGTGCCGTGTGAGTAAGAGGGCAGACACTCGTGCCTTTTAGAGTGGACCCGCTCCCTAAATATTTCAGTGATGATCTCTCTTCCTTATGCTGCAGTCTGCACCCGAGTCATCCTCTCCTCTCCTCTGCAGCGGTCAAGTCACGCTGCAGCTTTGACAGGTTGCGTCGACGCAGGGATGAACAGACTGACTTGGCTTTTTTAAGGTCGTGTTGTCCCTTCTGGATAATGTTTGTGTCATATCTGAGGCCAGACATGAGATGAGACGATGTCCCGAGACGTGTTGAGATGAAGGAACGTTTGGAGGTGCCAAGGAGGTGAGCTCCAATAATGAGGTCACATGAGTTGATTTTCCCTTCTTTTGCCCCTTTCAGACGCCTACACTCGGGCAGAGGTGGTGTACGTGTGGACACGAGGGGCTGCCCAGTCCGTGGTGGTTGCTGAGGACGGGTCCAGACTAAACCAATATGATCTGATGGGGCAGAGCGTAGATTCCGGTGTGGTTCAGTCCAGCACAGGTAGGATTCAGTTTGTCCCCGAGATCACACTGTTCCAAAGAACCCAAGTAGGATTAAAGGTGAAAACACAAACAGAGGGCGAGTTACATATTCATCACTGCTCACCAGAAGACTTTCACTTCAACAAACGGCCTGAAACTCGTCACTTTGACAGCTGCATCATCTCATTTGCATCTTTAATGGCATGAGTTTATAGCTTCACGAATGAGGGACCGTGTCCTAGATTCATCATTTCCCTACTGGCCATTGCATCATTTTTCCACTTCCTCTTTTTGGTCCATTGACACTTGCAAAAATTAGTGACAGTGACAGCGTAAAATGGGTGACCTGTTTGCGGCGATCGCTCGCTTTGGGCAGTAAAGTCTTCCTCGGTACAACGCCAATCCCCCAACGCCTGCTTTGTTGGCGTCATATTGTATAAACTTGTTTGCCATGTTTATTTATTAAAACAAACACTGTTAATTTCCATTGCTTTGAGCTGAAAGGCCTGATGGTCCTTTAGTTTATGAGACTCTGGAGAAGCCAAAAATAAGACTTTTTTACAAGCACATGAACTCCCAGCTCCGTTCCAGAGGCCTCTCTCTCCGTGACGGCCGTTCTCTGTCTGTGACGGCCTCTGAATGCGCTGATGAATTGGATCATGCCTGGTTATTGAGTTAGCTGACAAATGACACCCATAACCGTGCCAATAAATCTCTGCTGCAATAAAACCGCAGCTCAAAACACCATAAACCGTTTAGAGAAACACTCCAGAATAGGGACAGATAGATGTTCAATCTGGGTTATTACAGTTGGACAGAAACAGCCCAAGATCACCACTTAAAGCTATACTGAACACAGAAACACAAAGGTTCTTTTATGGTTCCTTTTCTAAGAGTCCTGATACCTGTCAGTCCCACGAATGCTTGGAAATACCGCAAATTGTGGATTAATGTGTCACTCATATCTAAATTACACTCATGCATCTTGGTGAATTCATGTTTGTGACCTCTTCTTTACTACTTTGTGTGCTTGTCCACAGGAGAGTATGTTGTCATGACAACTCACTTCCACCTGAAGAGGAAAATTGGTTACTTTGTGATCCAGACATACCTCCCCTGCATCATGACAGTAATCCTCTCCCAGGTGTCCTTCTGGCTCAACAGAGAGTCTGTCCCTGCCAGGACTGTCTTTGGTGAGTTGTCCCCCCCCTGTCTTGTCTCTTCTGCTTTGAACATGGATGCTTAGAGACCGGAAATGTGCAAAAGGTTTCAAATCCTCTCATTGTGGAAAACGTGAGGTCCCTCTGGTGATTGTTTGGTCCAGCCAATGAAGATTTTTTGTTCAGAAATAATAATGTTGCAATATGTGACAACTAATATGGTAACAAAATACCAATTATCGATCTATATGGTCAAAAACAGCGACCTGTTGTACAGTGATTATATTTCAGAATGGTTATAGACTCATTGAATGGAAATTTAATAATACAACTGTATAATAATGTCATAATTTATTATATCTATTTAGTTTAAGTAGTATTGCTTCATTAATTGAAGCTATTATTACTTTTTTCCAATTAAAACCTCAGTTGTGCCCCTTATGAATTAATTTAGTTAATATAACAATGTGATGTAACTACATTAAGTAGCAACATATTAGATTTACAGAATACATTAAAATCCTTGTATGTAATGATATCATTTTTAAAATGTCACGTCGCCCATCACTAATTATATCATCCTCCGCTAAAGGTCTTATATATGTATACTTGGACTATTTTTGGAATTTTGGACTGTAATAAAACCTTTGTAAATGACATATAATGTAATTTTCATCGGTTTTGGACTACAATGGGGAAATTACATTTTAATTTCTGATACAGTCACAGGATATGAACACAGTGTGAATCCATTTACTAAAATGGTTAAAACAATTATTAAAAATGGTACTGAACATGGTACTGTGTGACATCACGTCGAGAAAAATTTGGACAAATGGTTTAAAACATGTTTAATATGAGAAATAACTAGAAATAACAATGACATCATCAATTATTTTTAGGTAGAATGTCAAAGTCACTCATTCAAGGTTGAACCATACTAGCGATAGATATTACAGTATTTGATGCTATTCTATTCTATTCTATTCTATTCTATTCTATTCTATTCTATTCTATTCCATTCTATTCTGTTCTATTCTGTTCTGTTCCATCCTGCACCAATGGGGTGAACACGAGCTCTTTAATCAGTCGTGGCTGGCTGCAGTGGAACTTGAAACACAGGGCTCACTGTGAATGTAGATTTACGTGCTCTGAATTTATGTGTGAGTGTGTGTGTGAGTGTGTGTGTATGTGTGTGTGTGTCTGTCACACTAAGAACTTACATAACACTACCCAAAAGGAAGGCTGTGCTCTTGCTAGTCTCTGCAGCATGCTCTGTAGCAGCAAAGCACAGCAGTAGGCAAAATGTCCTTGAGTTACCTCACCCTACTCTGTTTCTTCTTCTTCATCTCTCTCTCTCTCTCTCTCTCTCTCTCTCTTTCTCTCTCTCTTGCTCTTTCTCTCTCTCTCTCTTTCCCCATGGATGCCAGCATCTTCCCTGGCCCATTACTTAAAGAGCTTTCCCAGAAACAACACGGAGGGTCTAACTATTGCAGCAGAATTTCCAGCTCTGCAGTCTGGTGTCCTGCAGTTTCTTGCGTCCTTCCTGCGATGTTTTGGTGGGAGCTGTTGAATGCATGTATCTTTATGCGACTGGAGAATGTGTAAGCGTGCGTGTGCGCGGCACATCAAGCTACCTGCGGTGCTCGTCACGTGTAGAGGGGAAAGGAGGATGGCCTAGATTAGATTCAAACAACTATCTAGGGCATGTGTGTCCCTCATACTAACATTGCTGGTTCTGCTCCGTGAGATTATATCCATGCAAATATACGTGCGCGCTCACACACACAGAGACACACGGTTGAATAAACACACACGTTTGCGTGAAGGCGTACCGGAGTACGGGGTAGGTCATTCACGTGATTAATATGCATCATTTGAGACAGGAGATGAATGAGTCTGTTCTCCTAAGAGGTTAGAGTGTCACTATAGCTGTAAATGAATCATTAAAAAGACATAGGAGACAATCAAGCTCTTTTATTGCCATCTTAATCCTTTGCCTATCACCTAAGTCAAAGATTTATGCAGCGTATCAAACTATTATGCGTGCGTGTCGGCTTCCATTGCGATGAACGAGTACCGTCAGCTGTCTTGTCGCGGGAATTCGGAAAGCTTCGTGAATTTCATACATATGTTTTACCTTGATGGATGTTACCCAGAATGCAAACCGAAGCACGATACGGGCCAGTTGGTTCCACGCACATTCAGGAATATGAATGATGCGTGCGTGTAGCTGTCGTGTCGATCGCACTGGCGGTTTGTGCCTTTTTTTCCACTGCCGGTTTTACTCCAAATTTCTTGCTCTGCTTTGCTTGTTGATGCTTTATTTTATCGCTTTGATTAGTAATTATTTTCAGAGACGACACTCCGGTGATGCTTTGGCGTTCGATATGTGTAACGTGTAACACATTTGTCGTTGCAATTGACAAAGATCTGAATTATTCAGGATAAAAGTATGTGATCCTTTAAATCAAAGAGTTTGATTAGACCGGCGCGCATGCAGTTCAGTCATTCCTCCTGTCAACACCACCTCACAGCTTGCTACGCCCGTGTTTTCATTTCATTCCGCCGCTACGAATAAACAAGCTGAAATACTGCCCGTGTGCTCTGATTGCTACCCATGTGACCACATTTCTGTTTCCAACACAGATGTCCACCACTGACACAGAAAACCCATTAACATGAATAAATACAAGACTCAAAACTCGGCATAAATTATATTAGATGGCTTTGAGCGTAGACTTTGTTCTAAATCCTTCTCCAAAGCCTGCCCTGTAGATGAATAAGCAATTTGAAAACACAGCGGTGGGTACAGTTCTATCTTATTTATCACTGTACTGATTATAGGGGCTGATTAGTTTACAGACAGTTCGCTGGAAAACTCTGCACACTGTATTTATTTTCTATCCAAAAGTCAACCAAAAAGACACAAAAGGGCACTGGTGGTGCCTCTCTCTCTCTCTCTCGTGCTCTCTCTCTCTTTCATGTCTTTCTTACCTTGTCAGAGACAGCAGTGCTCAGAAGATTAGCTCTCTTTCCTCCTTAAGAGTGATTGTCAGGGTATTTATTAGTTCTCCCAAGATGCTGTTTAATGTATCTGCTCATTAAGGAATTGCACTGTGTGTGTGTGTGTGTGCGTGTGTGTGTGTGTGTTTTCGTTGGGCTGTGGTGGGTGCACACAGTGAGTGTGTATGTGTGTGTTGATGTCTATGCATCATCCCATTTACTGTGCTCAATGGCATAAATTAACAATAGCGGTGCTGCCTGTGACACGTGTGTGAGTGTGTGTGTGTGTGTGTGTGTGTGTGTGTGTGAGACTCATCCATATATCAACATGCCAGTTGGTGGTAAACCAGACATGAGGCATGCAGCGATGCAGTGCTCTTTTTTAAGTAATGTGGCGGTGAGAAACAGGAGGCTCCCAATGAGGCTTCAGTTATTGATTTATTGATGATGGTATGAATAATCAAGGAGTCTTGGGACTGAAGCAGCACCCTGCAGATGTTGATAGATCTCCATCCCACGCGAGTGTTACTCCTGGGACTGGTAGAAGAGCATCAGATGATGTCCAACATGTTTGAAATCTCCCCACTCAATAATCACGCCCATTCATCAGCACTCAGTGTCACTTTATGTCTGCGAGAGTTCAATGATGAATTCGGTTTTCAAGCAATAAATGAAATTCTTTCGCACAATAGTGCCAGAACCGTTGTGAATGTGGTCAAGGATCTGTAAGTTGGACAATGATGTGCCAGCCACGTTACCATGGAGACTGGCCATGACTCTTTACCTTGTTCAGAAGGGTTGGAGTCGTAGGTCACTTCACTTTATTAACTTATTGATTTGGCTCCCTCACTTTCACCAGTTATCCCTGATGCCACATGAGATGTGGAGTTTGTGGTGACATCCCTGCAGCATCATTGGCAGTAGGGGGAGTAACAGTCTCTCAGTGACAACCATAATCAACAACTGAATCAAACACACAACCTTGTACTCATGTGCATGCCAAGACGTGTATGCAAACAATTAGCAAGATTAGCTTCCTTCTTGTGTCAGCAACCTGTGAAACATGTTCTCATAATCTGTCCTGCACTGTCCCTGTTTGTCCTGCCGTGGGTCTGTTTGCACCTACATCTGTGTGTATAGGCCTCCCACCTTGAAACATCCAGCATCCTTACTTTATCATTTATCATCTCAAAATTTGCTGTCCTATGCCATCTTTATCTATCTCTTGATATTAGAAAGAACCTTTATCACTATATACAGTATGTGTGTGTGTGTGTGTGTGTGTGTGTGTGTGCGTCTGCACACAGAGGCGAAAACCTTGTTAAAAGATATGTATCATATAAATCAGATGTCAGTGCTTGTGCACGTTGGGCTAAATTGAGTGGAAGGGACTTCTCAGAATTGAGTTACACCATTAATAATCCAGTTTGAACTTTCCAGATCAGTGCTTTTGTTCATTAACAGCCTTCTATTAGTCCCCACGTGTCAAATGGAGTCGTTTAAAGCCTGATCCGAGTCACATTCCAACCAAACCACTGGCTGCTGCTGTAAATGACGCCTAAATAGACACGACAAAGTACAACACACACTCAGGGCAGTAACGTGGAGGTTTCTGTACATTTAGTATGCACAAACACACCACCACTTCATGCATCATTCCACCGTCTCCTCTGCTTGTGGTTCGCAGAGACTGGAGAAGTTACAAAAGTGGTTTCCATGACAACAGAGCTTGTCAAACACAATAACGTAAAAATATGAATCCAGGCAGTGGGGAATGTGAAGTCTTGTGTAATACCCAGTGGGGCTGCTTTCAACCGCCCCCTCAAAATGAACTGATTTGCTTGCAAACAAGCTAGCTGACAAAAAAAAAAACTGACACCACCCTGTTGCCACACACCTGTCTATCCATCCTCCCGTACCTTTCCCTGTGCTTTTCCCCAAATGTGCACACTCATCTTCTCCCACACCTATTATCTACTATCTGGTAGAACATCTAGTAATTCCCCGAGCTACAGACATCCCTGCGAATGCTTTTTCGTCTTCATTCCCGTCACCAGCCCGGTGCTGAGGCAATGGTTGTGAGATGCCTCTCTTGCTTAATCCAGCGCTTACTGAGGCCGTGGTGTCGGACCAATTTTCTCTGGCTTTTCCCAGTTATTTTAAGAAAGAAAAGAAAAAAATTGTGGCACAACTCTGAACCTCCTACAACTCGATGTGTTTAGAGTTTTGTGTTATATAACACATGGATGTGTTGTTTCTACATAGACGGGCTGCCGCGCTGTGCAAATTAGTGATGCCATATTTGTATAAACTGTTCATGATCACGATCATGTGCACAGTGTTCGGTTTTGTATTTTCTATTCACTTCACCAGGCATTATGAGGCAGGTGCTGCTATCTAGTGCATATTAATGATTATTTATGTCACTCCGTTTGCTTTTAGATACAAATGAGCCATCTATCTGACATATTTGTAAAAACCTCGACAGACAAAACTTTTTAGAAAAGCATGCAGTAAAAGGCTTGGTAAATAACAGCAGAATACACAAGCCTTTCCTTCGTATGAGCTCCTATCTTTGGAGGTACAATGGATCGGAGAGAATGTGTGACCCGCGTGCACAACCTACGACGCCGAGCCACCGAATCTATCAGAGGTGTCTTCTTCCTTTATGGCTAATGACCAATCACTTATTTGGCTCTGACTAATGAGTACATAATAATCATCCTTTATGCTTCATAGAACAAACTCAGCAAAGCCAAAAGCATGTGAAAAGAGAGTGGGAGGATGAAGAGTCCATGATTCATCACTAATGCTTCATCAGACGCGAGAAGGAGGAGGAAAACCCATGATTCAAAATGGAAACAACAGCTTAGGACACGTGCAATTACTCTCTGTTACAGCAGGTAGACGAATAATTAGATCAATACAATGGAACGCAATCCAATATAATAACTCGCCCGTATGTGCTGTCTTTATGAATAGTCCATTCATCAAGAGGCCGATTCAGCTCGTTTGTCAGTTTTGCGGTTATGGCTGGTGACGTCAAGCAAAATCTTGATCCTTGTGTCAGAGTTTGGCCATTTTGAGTCACTTAAGAACTCAATAAGGCCCCAATTTGTTGCTCCATTTGTGATTTAAATGGCATAATTTTGTACTAGGGGATTTTCAAGGCAACTAGAAAGGCAGAGACAGTGGATAGAGGCTGAATGAATTGGCACATCATTGTGTTGAAAAATGTTGAAAAGAAAAAATACAATAATAATAATAATAAATAAAATTATCAATCTGAAAAGATTTTTTTTATAAATTACAATGTGACAAATCCTAGCTCATAAAATAAGAAATAATTACAGTAAAACCAACATCAACACTCCTCTGGCAAACTCTCCCCAAAAACTGAATCATACATTTATCACAGAGGCATTTTTATGGCTGTATATTTAAAGTTGTTGCTTTTAATTTGTCTATGCTGTGAATGGCCCTACTTTCTCACATTTAAAAGAAATAGGTTTCTGTTCTCCAGAAATAAAGGGAGTTCATTTGAAGAGAAACATCGTAGTTTATAGTTCTCTGAAATAGCATCAATAGCGTCAGGCTCAATTTTGTCACAAAAAGCATATACTGTATATGTGGGTGTATGCGTGTGTGGTGTCATCTTTGTATTGATGCAGCATGTGTGTGGCATGGTCCTCTCTCTTCACATTTCAACGTCGCTCATCCAGCTGTTCCTCATATCAGTTCAGCCCAGACTGGAGTTGCGGATTGTTTGCTTCTTGCATGGGCTGATGTTATTTGTTGTGTTAACATCTGGAGCAGCTTGTTCTGTGCTGGGCAGGACATCAGATTATGTATATTAACGTACCTGTTTTCTCATCACAGTCTGATTAGAAGACGGTCCTGTGTGTAATTAGATAGATAGATGGATGGATGGATGGATGGATGGATGAATGGATGGCTGGAGAGAGAGACAGACAGATAGATAGATAGATAGATAGATAGATAGATAGATAGATAGATAAATAGATAGATAGGTAGATAGGTAGGTAGGTAGGTAGGTAGATAGATAGGTAGGTAGGTAGGTAGGTAGGTAGGTAGGTAGGTAGGTAGGTAGGTAGGTAGGTAGGTAGGTAGGTAGGTGGGTAGGTAGGTAGGTAGGTAGGTGGGTAGGTAGGTTGGTAGGTAGGTAGGTAGGTAGGTAGGTAGGTAGGTAGGTAGGTAGGTAGATAGATAGATAGATAGATAGATAGATAGATAGATAGATGGTACTCGGAGTAGCAGCCACTATCACTGTATCAGTCCTTATATTTCCTTACTTTATATAACTG
>OMNV01014053.1:5014-16104 GCA_900303265.1 Brotula barbata
CGCCCGCTCCAACCGTGACCCCGCCCTCACACAAAAGTAATCCTCTTCGAATTTAACATTGCCTTATTTTTAACAGTAAAAAGCGACTTTCTGGGAGGAAGTCACCTAAAAGTAAAATAAAATAAAGTGGAACACTTACTTCTCCTTTTTGTCCACCTCAACCTGCGTCCACCTGCAATTTGACAACTCAAGTTGAAAAGTGAAAGAATATTCCGTCTGACAGGGAGCGTCTCCTCTGGCGGCAAAAACAGGGGAGATCTGACGCCATCTAGTGGCAAAACGCACGAACCAGGCGAGATTGAATTATAAACGCAGGTTGCAACTAAACAAACACGTACACAGCATTTATAGACAGCTGATCAGCCTGGAGATAAACTACTGTGGTACACTATCATAGATTGTAACCTGGAATTCTGAAGACAGTCAGACGTGGTCCCCAAATAACCAGGAATAGAATGTACTGGCAAGCAATGAACAAAGGGAAAGAATCACAGATAGACACACAGGAGGACAGGGACTGGGACCAGCAGAAACAAGCTGACGGAATCTTTATGGTGTCCAGTCGTCTCAGGGGATTTGATGCCAAGACGCAATACTGTGATCTTTCATGGCATCTGCACATCTGTTGCAAGTCCTGAGAAATAATCTCCTTCCAAATCAGACATCTGGAGGGAATTTACACAGAAGTCTTTCTTTTGGCTATTGAAGAACAGATGTGCTAACTCAGCACTCTGCAAATCCAGTCAAAAACCTTGCTGCATGGAGAAGAGAGTGAAATCTGTCGATTGCTCTAATAGTTGACAGGTAATGTACAGATTTATTTTTACACACTAGACCAGTTTGTCCGTTATGTACAAATTCTATCGCATTTCAAAATGGGAAAATGTAGTTATCACTGCACAATTGATGCACAGACACACCTGAACAATATTAAAAATCTCTGCCAGGTGTGCACATTCACTCGTGACTCGCATGCAAGTCAACAGTAAAAATGAGAACCAGCAATTCAATTCAAGTTTTATTTGGAAAATTGCATTAATTATTCCACATACCAAATGAGAACAAAACTCTATTTCTGATGATTGATTGGCTGAGAGGTCTATAAAAGGGAGATTATTTAAATTTAAACATAAAATCTTCAAAAATCCAAATCTTTTGTTACATATCAATGTTTCCAAAACATGTACACATATTCTTTGCATCATATCACATACAAGGTTTGGGTAAAAAAAATATTGGCGACTCAAAATTTCTGAGAAAAACAAAAGAATGAGATGAAGAAGATGTAAGGTCGTATTGCTGAGTTTCACGCACACTGAAATACAAAATTAAGTCTTCAGGTGAGATACGATGAAAAGGCTAATGCAAAAGAAAAAAAATCAGGATGACATTCGTGGGGGATGGGATCTTCAAATGATGAAGCAAAACTTAAAGATGGAGTTTGTGAAACTGAAGTTTTAATAGGGTGCAGTTTGTGTAAGTTTAATACACTGTGCACAGATGCACTCTCATGGGACTTTTTCCAGGTACAAATAAGAATTAGCTTGTTTGATTGGTCAGCCCATATCTGTTCAGTTTACAGCCTCGTTCTGCTGGGACAGCGCACATGGAACACTGAGGTTTCATGTTGTTCGATTCCTCCATCATTCCCACTGGTGAGCTCAGTCTCTGTAATACGGGCTCCGTGACCGAGATCGGGACCGGGACCTGGATCGCGACCTCCTGGCAAAAGAAAGACGACAAGAGACAGATGAGGAAATGAAAGACAAGACTCAAAATTTTGAAACGGTTAGACCAAGGCGGACCCAGTACGGCATTTAAATTGATTTATGTATTTATTTTCAAATGGTGGGTGCATAGTAAAAATAATATATCAACAAACAAAAATATACTGGATAATTAGGTGACTTTTCAGGGTCCCTGAAATAAAAGTGATAACCCAGACTGGCCACTTTGTGGCTCTGTTGCACTGGGCAATAGAGGGAATTAAAAAGGAGGACAGCACTGTCCTTACTCAGAGAACATGCCTCCCTGCTACTATCCTCAGGTAGAGGTAGCTCTGTAAGGCCTTTAGTTGAGCATCTAAGCAGCCCTTCATGGAAATAAGAGCTTCATCTCACCGCCTGTATGATCATAGCTAAGAACCAGTGAACATTTTGCTAACTTATGCGATGTTTAAAAATCCCTACAATTTCTACACTATCTGAGCTGAAACTGGTGATAGCTTTTATCATTTCTTAAGCATTATATATTTTATTTTGTCATTTACTTATTGTTTACATTAGACTCAGGACTTTGCTTATCACTTGTGTCTCAAGAGCTGAGACTGACTTTGGACACATCGTAAGCTTCATTGGTCACACCTCTGCTCTCCATACTGCCTGATGAACGAGTATGAGAACATAACGGTAAGAAAAGCAGTGTAAGGATGACTAAAAGCAGCATGACGAGCCTGGAAACGCTGTTTGTGCAGTCATATGAAAATCCCCCATAATTCATTCTGCTTCATCGGAGCTCTGCGGATTCTTGGGGCTTCCCACATACCTTCTGGATGAGCTGTAGTCTCGGCCTGATGGACAGAGGGGACACAGAGCGACCATGAACACAAAGGCATGCCAGAATATCAAAATACTCTGAAAACTGCCAGGGCAGAAAGGCTAAAATATTTTGCTAAGTTTTGATGACATATGCAAGAGTAGACACAATCTTAGCTGCACATTCATTGGCATACATTATGGCAATGTTAGATCAATATGGTTGTTGGCAAAGACCTGAACTCACCATATTTGGAAGGTGAAGGCGAGTGGCTCTGCCGCCCGTACTGTCGTTCCCATTCATCTCTCTCTTTCTCACGTCTCTCTCGCTCCCTAAGACCAGAGGGGTTGGGTAAGACAACCGCAACACAAATACCAAACAGTCCACTCACACAGTCTTACTTCATGCGAATCTTGCGTGCCATGGCTCGTAGTTCTCCTTCCCGCTCCTGTAAAATACACACACAGCAGTGAGGGGGAATAAAGAAACTAAGCCACTATAACCTCACCTGACTCACTCACAGGAAATATGCTTGACCCAATAACTAAAACTACGACCGAGCCACTGATTATAACTATAACTAACTCACTAACTATAATTACAACTGACTAGCTTACTTTAACTAACCCATCACTATAACTGCAGGTTACTCACCAACTACACTCCAACTTATTCTGACTATAGAATACCCACACTGAAACTGACAGGCTGAACCCCAAGCATAAATATCACTCAGTCCTACCTGTCGTTTTTCTTCCTGCTGCTGGATCCTAACCTGGGCCGCTTTCTTATCCGCCTTGGCTGTAGGATGAAAAAGGTAAAAGATTAAGTTGTGAGTGATTATTTATTAGTGCAATTTGCACAGCTTGAAACAGACTTAATATTTGTACACAAACGTTAATAATTGAGGTCTGTGTGTCTCTTAACCCTGTGACACTCACACTGTTTGTTGAGAGCTTTCTGCATGCGTAACTTCAGACGCTCTTGTGGGGTCATCTTGGGCTGCAGGTAACACAAATATATCAGCACATCATCATATAGCCGCACAAAAGTGTGTGTGTGGGTGTACTCAGCTCATACAATTATGATGGCTGAGTGCAGTGTTTGTTGAGAGTCAACATGCTTGACATGGGATTCTTACTGGTTAAACAGGCTGCATTTGTGTGCTTGTGAGAAAGTGTGTGGACAGAGACAAACTGTGAGCTGCAGTAGCTCCAAGGGAAGACAGGATCCAGGCACATGAACCTAGCTTTACAACAACTGTCCAGCATATTTATATCTATGGACACTGTCAGAGATTAAAGGGATGATGTTATAAGAGCAAGTTCACGTACAGTGAGTTGAGAAAAGGCCAATGGCATTTTGTCACTGACACACCCATCTCAAACCTGGCCAGGCAAGAAAGAGCGCAGGTCAAAGCACTGCAGGCAAAATTAGAGGGAAGGTCCCTCT
This sequence comes from Brotula barbata, assembly GCA_900303265.1. Taxonomy (NCBI): domain Eukaryota; kingdom Metazoa; phylum Chordata; class Actinopteri; order Ophidiiformes; family Ophidiidae; genus Brotula; species Brotula barbata. The sequence goes on from OMNV01014053.1 coordinate 9,002, forward strand.
GGTTGCTTGTAAGTTTTTTGCTCATATTGAAAGTAAAAGACAAGCTGGCTAATGACTGCAAATAAGCCAGGGCCAGAATGTCCCCTAAAAACTCCTAGTATGAATATGTTCCTCTTAAGATACAAAAAAACGAACTTAGAAATTCAGGTTTTTTTATGTCCAGTTACAACAGGGAAGCAATCCATGAAAAAGTATATAGGTTTTTCCTCACGTTCCATGGATCGATTGCATCCATTCTATGGATTACAGACCTGGAAAGGGTGCCAAACAAAATGCCAAATATCTCCAGATTGCCATAAGTAAAAAAATATGACTCATGTCAGAATTTATTGACCTGAAAATCTAGTAATTATGTAAAACTGTTCACTTTTCCCACCGAGTTGTCAGATCTATGTAGGAAAGATTCAATTGTGCTTTTCCAGTTGGGAGGCGCTGCTGCTTGTTAGAACAAGTCCAGATGCTGCTGTCAAGAGCAAATGCACCTGGTTTATCACACATAACTTACCAAATATTAAAAGATCACTTTGCCAATATTGGTACATACTTGTGCTGGTACATTCCCTTATAAGGTAGCCATCAATTGAGTTTCTCTGCTCTTAGGACCGTGAGACTAAAAACAGGTAAAGCACAGCTCCTCCCACTCATACTGGATGGATGTACAGAGGTATGCACTACCCAGCGAGCACATTTTAGATAGTTAAGACTGGACCGTACCACATTATATGATCCATATAGGTATTTCACAGAGGGTGGCAGCCTTAATTAAGTGTTGGGAAGTTCACAATCTTCTCCACAAAACTGAGAAGAAAGTGAATAGCGCCAATGGCAATTTCAAAACACGCAATGGGCTTCGACTGCAGTGCTTATTCTGTTCAGGAAATTCACATCATGATTTCATTCTTTGTGGGCAACAATGGCTTCTACATCCCAGTCTGGAGGACAACCATGTCAGCCTGTCAGGGATGAGGGAGGCGTAGGCTTTTAGCAAGAAACCCAGCTAGATCAAATTCTTACTGACTTTGGCAGCTCCCGTCTCTTTACCACCCGCAGTATCAGGCCTGGAGAGAGGAGAGACAGAGAGAGAGAAAGTTGGCTGGATCTGTAAAAAGATGATCATGATTGCAGACATCTTGGCACTTTGTGGAATTAAACACCGTGTCCAATTTAAATCCTTGAGAATTGTATTAAAACAAATATTTTCCAAACAAAAGAAAGACAAGAAAGTTGGCTTCATTTGCAAAAATCCATGTGTAGAAATTGGATCTTCTCTATATCAGTGGTTGCTAAAATACGATTTAGTTACAAGAGAGGTTGACACATCAGAATCAATTAACTGATGTTAATTTTACACAAGTATCAAAATACATTTTTGGATAATAACAGTACTCGAGTACTGAAAGTTAAAGTATTTTCAGTCCTCACAATGGCATTTATAGCTTTGGATAATCTTCCGACTAAAATTAGAATCACAGCCAAAATAAGAACAGGAATAAGAGTAAATCTAAACTGTCCAGTTGTGATTTTCACAATTATACTTTCAATATTTAAGTATATTTAATTTAATATAATATAATATAATATAATATAATTTAAGTCTAACACCCATATCCCTGTCTCCATATGTTTGCATTTTGAAAATGTCACCTATTTTAGAATTCATTTTGACCAACCAACTCGTTTTGACGGTAGTGAAGTAAAAGTACAGATTTTCCTTCAGATATCTAGGTATGAAATGACAGTAATAATTTGGAAAATTATTTATACTACACTGCAGTAAAAAGTCTCTTAAAACATACATAAGTACTATAGTGGAGTTATTCTACTTTTTGACTTAACGCCTCTGCAAAATATAAATCAGAGTAGGTCACTTGTGTGTTCCCAGATTTGTTTGTGAAACATTTGGTTTTTTTACGTGGTCATCGTACTTTCTTAACTTGTCAGAGAGGGTAATGGTAGAGGGTTGGGTCCCCCTATGAGCAGGGGAGGGGCTGCGGGTGGGGCGCCTAGGAGAATGAGAGGGACTGCGGCTGCCACTGTCTCCCCGCCGGTAGCTTCCAGAGCTACGAGCTCCTCGCCGCGAACTACTACCCCCCTGCCGTGAGCTGGAACGGGACCTGAAGGAAAACGAGACAGTGAAGTTCTTAAAAACGTTTTCAAAACAACGACAGCAGTGTTAAGAAAATCAAACTGTGGTACCGTGTTCGTCTGCGTGCCGAGTAGCGTCGTCTGTCCCGGTCCCTCTCGCGCTCTCTGTCTCGGTCTTTAGAATGTGATCGTGTTCGGTCACGTCTCCTCCAGGATCCGGACTGTCCATTTCCTCCTCTTCCCCTGGAACGAGATCTGGAGCGTCGCCTTGACCGTGAGGGGGATCTGTGTCCATCTCTTCCCCCATGTCCTCGCCGCGTATGCCGTGAGCGGGAAAAAGAGCGAGACGAAGATCGAGATGATGAACGGGAGGAGGAAGAAGTGGAACGACTGGATGATGACCTTCGTCTCCTGGACAAACAGAGACACACAGAGTTAACAACACCGGCAGAGTACCTAGTATGTTCAAAATATTTTTGTGTTCTTGATATTTTGTTTTTATCGCGTCATGTTCAATTTGCAAAAAAAGTTAATATTTGCCAAATGTATCTGCACAATTCTTTTCCATTTTACATGCACAACCATGAACTACCAAATGTGTGTCAAAGCATGTCCTCTACATGCACAGCTGAATAGGTCAGATTTGTTATATGTAATAATCAACACTTTCCGCCAATATTTCTCCGATCAACCTCACCTTCCAAAAATATCAATCAGTATCATTTCTGCAACATCTGTGGTCATTTCAATGGACAACGAAAACAACCAAAGAAAAGCCAGGAAGGGGAAAGTTACCGACCGGGAGCCCCTGCTATGACCTGCGGGGTGCTGCGAGTTGGAAGGGGCGTGGCCAGAGTGAGGAGCAGCTGTTTGTGTTGCTGCTACAGCCTCATCATCACTGCCTCCAAAGCTAGTGATGAAGGTGATCTTCTCTGGACCTGGAGACCGGGAGCGCGACCTGGACTCAGAGCTGGAATCTGACTCCGGCCTGAGAGAGTGGAGACCAATGGACAGTTACCGACTGATCAGGAAATAAGACAGTAAATGGATTGGAGAACCCAGTGTTCATCTCACCCTTTATAAGGATAATACGTCGGGCTGTCTCTTCTTGCATAACTGAAACACAGATAATGAGGTGATAAGACAAATCAGTTTACTCCAAATGACCCTGTTTCTTCACTTTTCTTTAGAATTCGAGCTCAGGAAAGCTTGTGTGTAGTCAACACTTAAGTAAACAATAAACGAGCCCAAAAAGATCAAGAAATCTCAGAAACTAAAAGCTGGAATATATTATATGTTGTCCAAAGAATGTCATCAAGTCACTCAAAAAGCTCCCCAGTTAGTAAAAATGCAGAATGGGCAAGGAGAGCAGGTGCACCACATTGAGTAAGTGAATGTCTACTTTTTGCTTTTGTGTCTAAAAATACAAGCCCCATGTGCAGTGTGTCACACTATCTGTCAGTGCAAAGCGCTGCCTCAGTTCCTCCCACTGAATGGACATCTACTGTGGGTCAGGACACTTTCTACACGCAAAAAACAGATTAGCGATGAAGTACCCACGGAACAAACAAGTAATCAAAATGAGGAACAAGACAAATTTACCTGGGTGGGCTGATCTGTCTACCCTTCAGTCTCTTCTCTCTGAATTCTCTCCTTTGCCTGCGAGAACGGCGGCCCTGTATAGGTCAAATACAATACATTATTTAGAAGAAGTGACAATAAGTGACACAAACAAATCCCCCAGAGGTCCCACTTACAGAGTACATGGCTTTTTCTGCCTCCAGGGCTTTGGCATGTTTAATGGCCTCCACTTCCTCCTTGTCCTTCCTCAGCATCCTGATAATCACATAAAGTGTGGGTCAATAGTAAACACAAACAGAAAATTAATTCTGTGAAACACTTCTGTTGTTTCTAAACGCTGATATTTTAAAATATTTGATTAAATCCTTTGGTAAAAATACACAGTTGTTCTGAGGATTAGCTCATGTTTAATTTTTAATTTTTTAAAATTTATATCGATTCTGCTGCCTTCACCCAACATAGGGAGCAAACACTACATTTCTTAACAATAAAACCTACATCATGCCATTCTACATCGCTGATCTGATTATTAATAGAGATTAAAAAAAAGATATAATGGAGAGACAAAGATAAAAATAATGAAAGCTAAAATAAATTAAGTGAGAATGCCCCTTTTCGATCTTTCTCAGAACACACACAAAGCAGATTTTGTGCATTCTCTGTTTGCAGACGCGCATGCATACCTGTGCACCACTTATGTGCAGCCCTGCATACACATCATGTTGATATTATTGAGATTTTACCGAACAAAGTCTCCTTCAGCCATTCCATACGGGGTTGCCATTTTATTCAGTTCCAACACCTGTTCCTTGTTCAGCTCATCAACATCGACTTCCACATCTGTAGACACATACACACACACACAAACATCAGATTTTGAAGACACAAATCATTTTAAGGCTTTAACACAATATCTATGTGTACATGCTCACGTTAAACAACCACCTCCAGAAAAATAGTTTAACAAGAATTACGTTTAATTTTGGAGGGCATTTCTGCTACTACTCTATTTTTGCTGTGTTTATTAATTCAAGAGATTTTTCATTGTCCCAAATCTGGTAAGAATAGAAGCAATTTCCTAACCTATGTCTGGGATGCCTTCATCCTCTTCAGATTCGCTGTTTTCCGAGTTGTCTTCATCTTTGTCCGACTGGGGCTCAGGTTCTGTTACAGTACTGTCTTCATAGGTGTAACCGATGGTGGCTTTCTTTTCAGCCAGCCTGCACATGGACAAGAGAACAGCTACTGAAAATGCTTCACCGGGCAAACACACTATAAGGATGCCTCTCAGTTGCGAGGGGGCCACTTTAAAACGACATACTTTTTCTTCTCGTCCTCATTTGGCTTCTGTAGGCCTCCATAGAGTTCATCCAGGTAGATCTGGTACAAACATTGCTCCTCGGAGACTGCAGGGCACAGCAGGGAGTTAAAGATTACAAGATAACTGTAAAATGCACCCACTCAGGGAGCACTGAGAGGCTGTTACAGCCACATTAAGGACAAATACTCAGGTCTACTGCGATGCTACATAAAAAGAGTTAACACAGGGTTTTTCAGCAAGATGTTTGTGAAATTGAATTGAACTTTGTAAAAGCAGGCAGCAGACATTTAGTTTGTGTGGGTGGATTTAATGAACAAATACTCACTGTTAGCAAAGTCATTCTGCACCAAGCCTCTGTAGCGCTCATAATTACATTTCCTCTCTTCCATCTCCTGATCTGGGGTCCTGCACAAGATACATAGGGAAGATGTTTTGCAAATTTACTTCGACATTTTTAGCTTCACTGAGTCAACAAAGCATATAAAATAAGGAATATTAATGACTTAACTATTCATGTTCATTTATCCAACAATTATTTTTCATAAGTACATAAACAGTAATTATTTTTAAGTACCAAACCTAGAAAATATTTTTGCCTTCAACACAGGTTTGTTGGTTTTCATAGAACGCCCTGCTTGGCAAAAGAACCACTGTAAAATGGAAAGATACATGCACTTTGAAAGAAAGGGTTTCTTTCCCATTTTTTAATCACCATGGATAGCACATATCACAGACAAGAAACTCTGAATTTGCACTACAACTACCTACAGCCAGGTGTATTTTCAAACGCACAACAATCTGAGAAGGAAAAGAATAATTGCATAAAATCATGGGAGACAAACAAAACTCAAATTGCATTCAAACTGGAAAGTCAATGCTACAATTAACCAAGTAATCAAGATGTAATGTACAAATTATTGAGTGCATGTAAACATACTGAGTATCTACACCAGTGGTCTTCAACCAGAGGGTGGCAACTCCTGGGGGGTCTGTGGGGGTACTGCAGGGGGTCCACCAAAATCATTTCAAAATAATTTATTGGTGGGGGGAGGGGGTTGGACAAAAATAATACTGTGTTAACTCCAAACATTAATAGGCATTAATAAGCTACATTTTACAAAAACAATTTACAGGACGCAGTGCACGCTGCGATCGACGTAAGGTCCCGCAAAATGTAGGCAGGGTTGTCAAATCTGGACCGGCGTTTTGTTTAGCCAGCGAGGAAGATGTATCGAGGGGTACACATAACACCGTGCCAACCTACATTGTTGAAACACAGCTGATATGCCTCAGTGATTGGTAACGTGTTTTCATGAGAGGGCTTTCCTCCTCAGTTCTCCATATAACCGGATACTTGTGTCGTACCGTTTAGCGATTGCCAAAACATACAGTATGTCGGAGTTTATTGATCTTCGAAACACACATTTATTCTGAAAAACTGTGTTCAGAGATCTCTACTGGCTGTGCCCAACTATGTCACAGAGTTCAGTGGCGCAAGTTCAGCCAGACTGAACTTTGGGCGCTGCACTCTGCGCAAGGTACACCGTATGCATGGATGGGTTTCAGAACAATGCCCAGCGCGTCCTGTATGAAAAGGCCCTTCCCGTTTCTCCTTCCACCTCACTATCTCACTAGGGTAGGCCTGTGTCATCCTGAAGCTAAATGTTACATTGTTAAAATACATAAATAAAAACATAATCCTCAACAATAATAATTATAATGATAATGACAATAAAAATAAACCAATAATAATTATGTATACACATTATATCAACCATAAACATAACTGATTATAAAATAGTTTAAAAATATGTTTGATAGTGTAGCCAGGCTTAAAATGCAACACCCTCTCGTTTTCTAATCTGGGGGTCCCTGCCCTGCTTCTCTATTGCCCAAGGGGTCCCTGGGCTGAAAAAGGCTGAAGACCACTGACCTACACAGAACAGACACTGGGTTGTGACTTATGACTTACGATGTGCTGAGCAGCGGCGGGGTGTAGGTGGGGATGTAGTCCAAGTGAGCTCTCACATCAAATCTGTCGATCATGTTATTGGCATCTCCTTGCCATGGCATCCTTTAAAAAGAGAGAAAGGTACAAACTGATAAGCAGGTACTC
>OMNV01014053.1:20840-43423 GCA_900303265.1 Brotula barbata
GTACGGGGCGGTCCACGTTTCTGATGAGGTTGACAAACTCCCTCTGGTTGTTGATGCCTTCCTCCTGTGGGACGGCTTGTTGTTTTTTCCTCTTTTGGTGGAGGTGGGACAGTATGAAGGCACAGGCAGCACAGCCACAGACGGCCACCAAAGCTAAGACGCCCACCAACACTACATAGAAGCTGACACCCCCTTGAGTGGTATCAGACATGGCACCTGCAGACAGAGGGACAAATCGTAAACACATGCAAGGTCGTAAAGGCTTCATTAGACATTTAGGTTTTCAAATACAGACATTTCCCTCACCTGGACAGTGTTGACCAATGCAGGGGTCTTTGAGGTTCATGCACTCAGTACCAAAATAACCCTCAGGGCAGGCACAGGTGTATTTGCCCTCAGCGCTGTGACAGGACACCCCCTGCTGGCATGGGTTGGGATTGCACAGATCAATCACAATCTAAAATAGTATAAAGAACAAATCTGTGATTCAACCAATAAATGCTGCCATGCGTTTCAAGCGATGCAGTTACTCAGCACTTTTCCTTCCTTTATGTCTTTTGTACTAAACTATGAACATATATACATGGTTGTGACCTAAAGCGGTTATAGTGGGACGTCTCAGTAACATGGAAAAAAAGTTTAATTTCACCTTCACCTTCAAGATCTATCATCATTTAACAATTCCACATGTTGAATTATTTCCACATTACAGTAGAAGATAAATCCCGATGAAATGTCTAACCTCTCGAATGTCAAATGAGTATGATCATATAATACAACGTAATGAAGTATTAAGGGTCAATATACATCAGTATACAGAATATACGCCATGTTTGTGAGAACATTTGGCAACATGTAATCTAGAGGTGAAATCTATGAAAGTTCCCTGACCTCACAAAACAATCCTGAATATCCCATGGGACAGTTGCAGGTAGCGGTTCTTCCGTCCTTCTCCACACATTGTCCTCCATTCAGACAGGGGGCGCTATCACAAGGACCTTGGGCATTCTCACAGTATTTGCCAGAGAAACCAGGGAAACACAAACATCTGGACCCCGAAATCAGGTCCTAAGTGGGATATGATGGGGATACATTGGCATATGATTAACTAGGAAAGTATAGAAATGCTTGTTATTTATATGTATGTTAGATGACATACATGCCTAAATAAATTGATTTGTAGTCATATTTATTGCAGCATTATTGCAGCATTGTTGCAATTGTAACATGCATCCTCTGAAATAAAAAAAACAGTTGGAAATTCAAAAAAAGCTCTATTTCCCATGGAAGATTCTTCTGTGGGTATAACACAATTAAAATGGTTTCCTACATGTTGGAACATGTTTACTTCTCAGCTTGAGTGAGAATTTCTCATTTTAGTCCATGGACAGTATAAATGATAGAAGATAGAAGCAGTATGAGGAAAAACCACAAGATAATCAGGAAAGCAGGACAGATATGTAGAGAGAAGCTGACAGGCAAATTAGACGGAAACTCTACACAGCAGGACTCTCACCTCACAGCGTCCACCATTCACACACAAATCCTGACAGCTGCTGTTCCCTACAGAGCAGAAAACACAACAATACTATATTAAATACGCAAGACAGACATATTCACTCTCACATGGTGCTGTGAACAGTACAAGCAAGTAAATCACCATTTCACATAAAGGTGACAGGCCGATGTACAAAGTGTACACACAAAACAGATTTGTAAATGAGACAGATTTGAATATGTGCTGTTGTCAGACTATTTCTTATTGCACAATATAATGGAAGGAAATGATGGTGCTGATGCCTAATGTACCAGATAAACAGATTTATGAAAATGACAAACACATATCACTACATATCACTGACCAGCTCCCTTTTCTTCCTTTCCTTCTGATTTTTTAGAATAATAAATAAGGACAAAATCGGCGACAATAGAGATACACAAACAAAGGTCAAATTAAATAAAAATACAAATGAAGTAAAACACAGAAAACAATAATAAACTATATCACTTAATCACAAAATATAATCTAAAATCAAATAAAACAATCATTTTCATTTCACCTATCAATACTCACTGATGTCACAGTTTGGCCCCACCCATCCAGGATGGCAGTCACACAGGTATCCACCAATCAGGTTTCGACAGGATTGGGCATGGACACATATGTTCAGTTCACATTCATTGGTGTCTGGAGACAGAATGGAAATTTGAGAACAAACCACTGCTGGACAGAGAAAAAGAATCTCCCTGCGTTCCGATTGAAGACCCAACACTGGAGACATGTCAGGTCTGTAGGACTACAGCGTTTATCAGCATTTTGGATCTGAATAACTAGTTGTCCTGCTCTTGTTGTTCTTGTCACTTCCTGGAGCCCACTGTCTGCAGAGGAGGGGGGCAGACTGCCTCTGTTGACCTCAGACGAAGTGAAATGAAATGAAGAAGTCCACAACCCAAACCATCTGAACAGTATTAACCTGGACCAGTTTTTTACTCTGAGTCTTAATCAAACCGTTGCAAACATTTACATGATCATATCATGTATCACTGACAAATGGTTTTTGTCAGATTAACAGTATATCTATTAAGGAAGATACTGAGCCAGATCTGACCAGGAAACCATGACAGCTTTTTACACAAGCTTAATATACCATTAAGCTTTTGTGTTTAGTTTGAAGAGTAATGTGAATTTCAGGCAAATAAGCGAGCAGGAAAGACCCCACGGCATGTTAAAGCTCCCATCATCGCATTTCTGCTCTGAATCTGTATTCTCTCTATGCATCGTCACATCACCCTGGGCTGCATTTGCTCGTATTGACAGCAACACTGAGTTATAAAGTGAAGCAGCGGGGATATGGTATGGAATCAGGTCATGTGCATTAACACACACATACACACACAGGCTTGGGGCTCCCCGAGTGCAAACGGAGACATATTTCAGGATGACAGCCTCTCCTACTTTTCTGTGTTACAGTGATATGTCACCCTGACACTTGATAATCCTCCACAGTTCCGCATCACGGGTCAATAGCTCATGGCGTTGCACATTTTCACACACATTCACACAAACAAACTGTTCCTTTTGCCAAAAGGCAGAGGAGCATCAGTTGAGAAACACATGGTAAAAAGCAATTATACCTCTCAATCAGTTTCCCTCTTTCACCACATTTCCTGTGGTGGATCTGCAAATATTCATGAGGCCGAATCCCTATGCTGTTCCCATAGATAACACACCCCACCCAGACACACACACACACACACAAACACACACCCCTGGTGCTAAATCCTAATGGTCTCAAAGATTGTAACAGGTTTGGATTTCATAAAATTGACAGACAGCTTCCTCTCTCTAATCCTCCTTTGATTAGCACAAACTGATTCTACTAACCTAAACGTATTCCAGTCTGATATACAATGCATAGAATGCTCATTACAAGAACATTAAATAAATACAGGCTACCTGTTCTGACATAGCCAAACACAAGTAAGCTGTTAATTATTTTCAGATTATCTATTATCTATTTCTATATATTACATATTACATATACATATTTATGTTTCATGATTGTAGTGAAAAATCAGGGTGAGCAGGCATACCCAATTTCCAGGTACAGTTCCCATTTAAGACGGACTGTCTCTGACTGTGATTGCTTCATAATCTGAAATCGTTGCTGATGAGACGTCATTTACAAACGATTTTGCTGTCAATTTGCTTGTTGGCAGGAATCGATGTAAAGCAAGTACATCAAGACACAATTGTCTTCACTGCAATAAAAAGATGCTGTCTGTGTTTCTTACATTGTTTACATCCCTTATGGCGGGATTTAGTGGGCTGTGCTTGCAAGCTTTATTTGAAACATGTTTTAAATAAAAAGATAAGCAGCAGAATAAGGATCATCTTCACAGCAGGAAATTTGTAGGCTACTGACCCAGTTGGCAGGTCCGACCAGACCATCCAGGGGGGCAGAGGCACTTGAACCCACCAGGAGACTCCTGGCACGTAGCCCCACGGCCACAAGGGCTCCGATCACAATGCTTCACCGCTGGGAGAAAAAAAAGAGAGAGAGAGAGAGTATGGTATGTGAACTACTGGTCTGTGTAATGGGAATGTACTCGGTGCATGAATATCAAAGAGATGCGTTTCTGTGTCGCCGGGTCTGTGTGGCTGAGCATCACTGTGTGTGTGTGATCCCAACTGTTGCTTTGGTATGCGGCTGCGTGGATGCTTAAGCGTTCAGTATTTTCATTCCCTTTCCCATTGGCTGAGTTCCTGGGCAAACAGTGATAAACACAATCATCTGCTGCATAAACATAGTTCACACCTCATAGCAAAGAGAGACAGAGAGGAATTCCAAATTGCTGTGTTTTTTTCCCTTTATCTCTGTCTTCCTTCTCTCTGGCTACATGTGTGTATGTGTGTGTGTGTGTCTCTCCCAGTCTTCAATTCTAATTATATTCTAATATAATTACATACATTATATGATTATAAAAGATTTATTCTTTAGGACTCCTATAGTTGTAATTCTGTGCCGCTTGGTCTTTCTCTTATGCTGCTGCAACGCCTGAATTTCCCTCCTGGAGATGAATAAATTCTACCATATCTTGTTGATTGAATTTGTCATGAAATTGAGTGGAATCTTAGAGCCTGAATCTGTCCTGAGTGTATTATTCTGAGCATTGAACACTTCAAACAGCTTTGCCACTATGGTTTTTCTTAACATCGTAGGATAAAAGTGATGAAATTAAAGAGGTACTGGGAGTTTGGAGGCACAGACACTATAGTACACTGCACACACACTAAAACCCTATGTGTGACGGTGCATTACTGGCTTGTGCATGGTCGTATGTGTGTGATCTGAACTGCACTGGAATGCTGATATGTGGATGCTTAGGCAGTCTGTGTTTTCATTCCCATTATCCCGCCTTGGTTCCAGAGCAAACACAGCTATATACAATCATTTGCCACATGTAAACATACTTCATACCTTATACAGAAAGAGGGAGTGAGAGACAGAATGAAAAGAAACCATTAAGAGAAAGTGGCAAGATGGGGTAAAATAGAAAAATAGAATATAGACACAGAAAAACTGAGCTGCTACGTCTGGTTCCACTCTGCTGAACAGGAATTACAAACATGAAGAGGGAGAAAGTGAGAAAATGAAAATCAGAAGGAAAGAGAGAGCGAGAGAAGCAGTCAGAGTGAGTGAGACAGTGTGGGAGAGTTAACCATACATAACTTCCAAACGTGCATGGCATACTTGCACTGTGGTGGCATCATAGGTTTTCTCATGCATGCATAGCTCTGTGGTGCACACATCCTCTCTCCCACTCATAAGCTTTTTTCCATTTACCTAACCCTACACAACAACCATTTTCCATCCTCCTGACCCCAACCCTTCGCAACTCCCCAGCCACTTCTCCCAAATCTAGACGGAGGATTCACAACAAACAATGAAGCCTTTAATTAATATCCCTTAGGTATATAAATCAAGACTGAAAGCAAAGCTGTGTTGTGGTCATGGTCATCATTCCCTGCAAGCCAGACAAGCCTCTCTCTCTCTCTGTTGATCTCTCTCTCTGTCGCTCTCTCTCTGTCTGTGTTCCCTGATGATTCCTCACAACACAAGCAGAGACAGAGATAAACCGCCTCTTAAGTGTCAGTTGTGCTGATATACAAATAAACTTGACTTGACTTGATATACAAATAATAAGGCGGACTCTAGAGGATGGGGAAAATATTCCTTTATTCTTGGGCTTGTCCTTTTCCTCTCTCTCTCTCACTCTCTCTCTGTTTACACGCCAGGGCCCAACCTGCAGCAGTTTATCCTGATAAGGGTCAAAGTAGAGGATGTGGAACGCTGCATGTTTACACACACTCACGCACACACATTCAGCCCGACAGTGCATCATCTCTCACATTCACACATTTAGACAGATGCACCACATGATCATCCACCGTGCTGACAGCTCAGTTGTTACACGGCACAAACATTGTTGACCTTTATTCACAAGGAAGTGGAACATTTTACAAGGTGTGCTGCTGGTGTATCAGACTGATGTAGCCGAGTGATGTGCAGTGGCTGAGAGTTCAAACTAAATCTCCCAATTTTCAGTTCGCTGACATCCCAACCTGGTCGCTGATTAACATAGGAACAATTTATGAAACAGTGGTGAACATATTTCAGTGTATCTATACTTACAACTTAATGTAAATACAATGTGACATCTGCCCTTCGATTTATGCTGATTTTGTATTCATATTTCGATTTATGCTAATTCTGTATTCATATTTTGCCTTGATTGGAGTATCATCAAGGTTTCAATGTCCATGCTGAACTGAGCACCACACTGATGAATGAACATCTCTGACATCACATTTGTCGACTGTCACAAACACATCAGTATATCGCACATGCACACACTCACACACACATACGCACATACACAAAGCCAGAGAGAAAACAAGACAGATCGCTGATTGTTTGACGCTCGTTGTATGCATGCTAAATTAGCTTCCTTTGCTTTATTGATTAAAGCACTTACTGATTTACTGCAATAACAACCAATCCCCGATAGTCTCACACTGCCCAAACCTGAGCTCAGAGTTGATGACTTTGTGTGTGTGTGTGTGTGTGTGTGTGTGTGTGTGTGATATGAATGTAACAGTCACCCTCTGCGCAGGTTTTCCCAGTCCAGCCCTCGGTACAGCTGCAGCTAAAACCAGTTGGGTTTTCCACACAAGTGGCTCCGTTCATACAGGGGGACGACAAACACGCATGTTCCACTGATGGGAGGTGAGGATGACCGCAGCAAAAAGATGAAGGAAAAACACAAAAAGGAGGACAGTGGCTCGTGAGTGAGAGGATAAAACAAAGGAAATTTGTACAATTCTGACTGAAATTTTCACTTTCACTTCTTCCCCTTTTGCCCCCCCAAGTCAGACTGCTTAATGGCTCTGTTCTTGCATTCACTACTTGGCCCCAGCTGAGTGGGGTGAAGACAGCCACGTTTGTCTGTGACATGTGATGTTGCCATCCACCTCCTCCCACCTGTGGGAATCAGCGCCTCCCTGGGAGGGCACAACACGTGGGAATCTGCCCTCCTCCGTGCAGCTTCCCCAACCCCTACCAGGCAGCAGGAGCCTCTGCTGTGGCTATACAGACTAGATCGCTCTGCCAGGTAACGGCACATGAGTACATTTTACAAATGTGGCACAGGAGGCATTTTGTGTTTCTAAAAATACCTTCCTGTTTCAAAGAAGATGTTTCTCCGTGTTTGTTTTAAAGCTTTTGCTATTTCAAACAATATTGACAAATTACATTATGTGCATTTTTGAAGGCTGTGAGCAGTCTGAGCGGTAACGGGACACTCACCAATGTCACAGTTGCGCCCTCGGAAGCCTTCCTGGCACTCACACTGATACTCATTTGGCTCTGTGTTGGTGCACGTCCCTCCGTTCTTGCAGGGTTCGTGGGTGCCACAGTAGTTGAGATCTGAGGCACAGAGAAGCTCGTCATTGATTTTAAATTGCGCTAGGACATTCAGGGCCGCACACAAATACACATATGATCATACAGCTGGGTGGGATAAGTAGGCTTCAATGATTCAGGAAGTCCCACGGAGATAAAGATCTCTCTCGCTAGACTTAAAAGCAAATTATATACACACATAATCTTCTCACTCATACATAGTGATTCACACACAGAACAATCAACACACACAGGCCAGTTGTTAAGACTTTCACAAATATTATAAGATCTATCACAAAGTCCTTCAATACAATGAGTGAGGTAGTAGTGTTCAGCACAGCAAGATAGACCCTGGATTAGAGTCTTGTTTGGGCCCTGGTCCGTTCTGTGTGGAGTTTGCGTGGTCCCCTCATATCTACATGTGTTTCTTTTGGGTACTCTGCTGTCCCCCACCATCAGATATGTGTGTATTATATTATACTTCTGCCTTTGCCCTTTACCAAGGGTGTGGGTTGTGCAGAGTCCACGAGATGAGTTCATTTTTAGCAGTGGGACTTTAAAATCTGAGCTCTCCTGTCTGGTGTCATGGTTATTGGATATCCAACAAAAGGATGTTAGATCTGAAATCTGTGTTACCTGGGTGTCAATGCCTTATAAATAAAACACTTGTGCTGGTGCCTTCACGCTTACACACTCAGCTATCAAACAAAGGATGACCTCCCAGCTCTGATCATATCACACCACAGAAAAATCTCCTAGATTGATCACGTTTTTGATTAATATTTTCTCATACAATCACTCCCACACAGACAGAGAGAGAAAGCCTTCTTCAAGACTGTCTGGTCACAGGAATCTGGTGGCTGCAGGGTGTCTTATCTCCAGTGTTGAGGGTGATTAAATCTTTGCTTTCTCTGACAATCTCTTCTGTGCTTCCAGTGTCTTTGTCTCAGCTCTTTACAGAGAGATTGTGACTGCAGAAACAGCTCTGGACCCCACCTAGCTGCACCTAGCCCAGCCCCGCTCTAATTCGCCTCACTCAAAGCTATCTCCTTTCCTCTTCACAATACCCTGTCCCATGGGCACTGCTTTGGTTCCTGGATTCCGACTCCCACAGTGGGATAGAGGGTGGGGGAAGGTGTATACACTAGGATGATGGCATTGCTACAGTTGGTGGGAAAAGAAATAGTGAGTGGAAGCCCTTAGGGGGATCTGTGTGTTCACTTTATAAGAGATCAGAATGACATGCACAGAAGGAAACAGGGCTGACAAAATAATATAGGCACTCTCTCACAGACACACACACATTTGTATTCAAATTTTAAGTAAAATGTCATTCCTACTCAAAAATGCTTGGATTTGAGTAAATGTAAATATCTTGGCAGTGAAGAAGTTACATTTTAGTGACACTATTTTATGATAAAGAGCTGTATTTAATGTTTAAACAGACTTCACCTGGCTCTCCACAATGTTTATTTACTTTCCTATGCTCTGTGTGTAATTTAAATTACTTTTTTTTCTTACAAATGAAAGTGCAATATCATGTATCTGACCTTTATCACATAGTAGTCCTCCCCAGTTGACATCACAGACACACTGCCAAGGCTCGGTGCAGCCGCCGTGCACACAGCCAGGGAACGTCACACACTGGTCACACAGGGGACCCTGCCAGCCATAATGACATCTGGACAAGAAAACAAGAACAGAGACTGAAAAGTACTACTACATTATGATCATGTGACGTGTTGTAACCACATATGTACATTGTGATGTAAATATTATGTACGGTTCAGCTCTAACATCTCCCAAGCTCTTAGGTTTTTATTTTGACTCACTTGCATTCTCCAGGTTCTGTGCATGAGCCGTGAATCTGGTGACACCCCTGTTTGCAAACCGCTGTGAACAGACACAAACGCACACAGAGTCTGATTACTAAACACACAATTCATTTGAGGCGCATCATGCTTACGGTTTCAAAATATACAGGATATGAGGCTTTTAGCGTAGGAATCCACCATCTATTGATTCATTTTCCACCACTTATAATTGTGGCAGAGGCAGCAAGCTAAGCAACATAACCCTGATCTCCCTCTCCCTGACAGCATTCTTCAGGTCATCCTGGTGGATCCAAAGATCCCAGGCCAGATGAAAATTATATGATCCATTCAGCATATTCTGGGTCTGTCCCGTGGTCTCCTCCCCACAGAGAACCAAACCACCTTAGCCGGCTCATTTCAATGCAAAGGAGCAGCGGTTCTTATCTGACTTCCCTCCTGGCAGTGAGCCCTTTGTGTTTGATAAGGATATAACATTATCAGTGATTATTGACCTGTTAAGGCAAATGAACACTTACAGTGAAAAGAACCAGCAGTTTAACTCCCTGAACTCCAGTAACCTGCTGGGGGCAACAACAGACCCAACTAACTTTTCACACTTCCTGCCTCTCTCCAGTCCAATCAGTAACCTGCTGTGGAGGAAGTCGGATGAAGTGAGAGTAGACGGGGATGGGCAGGGCTGCAGGATGTCCTTAGACTTGCTCTATGTCCTCCAGGGTTCCCATGGTTTCCATTCTCATTTCCTCTATTCTTAAACAACATGACAGCAACATGACAGCAGTGCTAAGGGGCACAGAATGAGGTCATCCAAATGATGAGTAACTGACTGATAGAGAATAATCCCCTGTACCGTGTCCAAATGAGTTAAAATGACTTACTTAACATAAAAAATGGAAGAAAGCAATGCGGGTACCAGTCGCAAATAGCGTAAACTCAAAACAAAGATACAAATCATCCCAATCAACTCCTTTGACTGCAAAATAATTGCGATTGAAAGATGAGAATTGTCTGTAAGTAAGTTTATGTGCACTTCCAAAATGTGATTATACAACAATGCAGTTTAAATCTGCATAAATGGAGGTCTACCTGCTCCGAGTAACGGACGTGAGATTATGTGATGGGAATAATAAGAGCAGAATAAGTGATGTTTTGGATTCAAACAAAATAGCGGCACGTTGTTTTACATAATAATTCAAATAATCCATCCTATAAAAGATATTAAATACTGGGGCACGTCACATTGCATGCGTAAACATAAAAAGTTCCATCCCGCGAGCATCAAAGCTGGCACTTCGAAATGTAGGTATTTCCCTTTGGCAAAATAGTTCCCAACCCTTATCTGAAAATAACTCCTCCATGAACAGAGGAAGATGTGTACACAGCCTCAGGATGAAGCTGCTGAAAATGGCTACAACTTCAAAGAACTCAGGTGACAAAAGGAAAGTTTTGTGGTGAAAAATATGAAGTCTATTATAGAGCGTGAAGTTTATATTCAAATACTTTTTTCAAATAGTTTTTTTAGTTTTATTATTTTGTTGTCATTTTCAATGTGAGTTTGCCTGCTAAATCAAGACGCACTGAACAATCTTTATAAAATATGGCTCCTGCAATAATCAGCTCAGTAGAACAAGAAATATAAACAACGTAAACAGTACATTTCCTCCCAGTAAAGAGTCCCCATTCTGCACAAGAATCATCGCAGCAGATTGATGGACACTCACTTACCCTCTCTGCACTCTGGTCCAGTCCACCCCTCCTTGCAGACCTTGGAGCCGTTGGGATCACAGTCAAAGTGGCCAAAGAAGTCATCTCGAGTCCGGCAGAACTTGTTGCAGAACGGTCCGTAATAGTTGGAGTCACAGCGGAAGCGCAGTCGGTACTCCAGGCTCAGAGTCCGTCCGTGGTGTCGGAACGTCTGCCACTGATCACCAGGGTTCAACATGGACGAGAGGAGAACACGCTCGATCAGCTGACCTAAGGGCAGAGGAAAGAACACGTGCATCCAGAGCGTGAAAATAATCATCTCCAACTTCTATCATTGAAAAACATGCATCTGATAACCAACATTCAAATATGCAAATATGTAATGTCCACCCACTGATTGTTTCGGTCAGACAAACAGACAAGACTAAAATACTCACTAGGTTTCATATATATAGAGTACTCTGATTATTAGTCTGTACAGCAAGTAAGGTGAAAACATCAAGTAACATATACAGAACTGGTAGGATTCTGTCATTCTCTTCAGTAATCAGAGTATGAAGAGAGTCCACCTCTTGAGGAAGCGCATGCTGAGGAGTCCTGATTGAATCGATTGATTTGCAAAAGCAGTTACTTGGTAAGTAAACATTTAATCGCATTATGAGGTTTACAAGCTTGTAAAAAAATTCATTGTCAATGTTTTTACTTCCATGTAAACACACTGACTGCTCTTGGTTTGTTTCTGCAACAAGCAGCAAGAAATCCCATCGTGCAGCTTCAAAGATGCTACACACACCACACCAGTGTTTTCAATTATTTGCATGCTCATTAGCATTTCTGGGGATTAACGAGCTACATTTCTACTAATTTAACTACTTTTTAAGCAGACAGTAGCTGGAAACAGCCTGTCACGCAAGGGGGACTCAGTGGTATAACTGTTGTTGAACTCTATTTAAACCACACTCACACTGAACTCTAAGACACACTCCCCCAGAACTGCTACTCTCCTGAAAATGTCCCAGCATGCATCCCTCTTCCCAGTCATGATTCAAAGACTCCAGTGATTTGTAACATTTTTTCATTGTTATGGAATAAACTGCAGAGAGAAGGACAGATTTCCATATTACTTTACATATTGTCCGGAGCTTGTCGACTCACTAACTACCTTAGAAGAAAAAAGACAGAACGATACTTTATTGATCCTCATAGGGAAATTATTTCTCTGCATTTAACCCATCCTAACTATGAGGAGCAGCAGGCAGCACCCACATGCACATTCAAACACACACTAGTGCCCGCTCTGTGGCTTAGTGGCAGGAGTGATTAGCCTAAAGCACATGTTAAATGGACTGCATTACTATAGCGCTTTTATCCAAAGCGCTTTACAATGTTTTGCCTCACATTCACCCATTCATATACACATTTACACACTGACAGCCGAGGTTACCATGCAAGGTATCGTGAGCAATTTGGGGTTAGGCCTAAGGGTCTTGCTCTTGCTCCTTCGACATGGAGGAGCTGGGGGAAAAAACCAGCGACCCTTCGATCACTTGGTGATCATCATCCTACCACCTAAGCCACGCCGTCCCAATGTTTTTGTGGGTGGGTCCCCCTTGGGCTTACTTTGTTCAGGGAGAAGTTTGGCAACAGCACAATACTTAATATCATCAGTAGCAGACCGCAAAATACAAACAGAGAGCTGGAAAGCTGTCCCTTTATGAACAGTGACAGAGAAAAGAGCCAAGTGTGGGCAGAGAGAAAAGGCTTGTGCTCTGCTGAGAGGAGAGGTTGGGGAGGTCAGAGCACACTGAACACAACAGAAGGGTCAGACGGGACCCAGGGCAGCGCAGGGCCAATGGCTGCTACTCCTGACCCCCGATGGGGATTTCCCAGAGGCACTGCCATCTCCAACTCACTTATAATGCTCCCTGACAGGGTATTAACACACAAAGCACTAAGAATGTGTGTGTGTGTGTGTGTGTGTGTGTGTGTGCGTGTGTGTGCGTGTGTGTGTTTAAGAGATGGTGTGGGGGTATAGGAAAAGATACTGAGATAGCAACACAATAAGGGAAGCCGTGTTGGAAGTAAGCCAGCGATAGGGAGAGGGGTAAGCGAGGGATACGCGGGAGAGAGTGAGAGAGAGAGAGATATAGCATTCACCACGCAGGCAAAAAATGTGGACAGAGTGGCAGCCTTTAGTAGACACACACACACAACAAACCAGTAGAGATGATATCAGCATGGTTTGAAATAAAGAATGTGTGTGTGTGTGTGTGTGTTTCAAGTGTACATGCTTAGTGTCCACAAGAGAGCAGAAGGGGAAAGTGTGCAGTGAACACAGCAGTGATAGTAACAGACACAAAGCCCAAGTACACTCCAGACACAAAAGTTAACATGTATGATCACAGACACACACACACACATATACTCTGTGGGTCACAAACACAACCAAAGCGATCAGTATTTGTCCCCTGCTGCCTGTCTGGTATAAGTGCTTGGCTGAGAAAACCCCATTCCATATCACCTGAAGGCTCTAATCAATTTGCCTATGGAAACAATCAAACGCACATATACACACACACACACACACACACACACACACACACACCACCCTTATCTGTGAGTACCATAAGTTCACCATAATTATTCCCTGATGCTGACAAAAAGAAGGACGATGAGGCAGGATGTGGTGAAGAGACGACAGAGACAAGGAAGTGACCGTGCACCCTCCAGTACTCTCTCTCCCTCAGCCACCACTCCTTGGTATGCAAATGAGTGTTTATTTGAGCGCGCATACCTGCATGTCCCTAAAGTGTGGCCCTGATTTTAAATGTTGAGAGAGAGAAGGACGAACATTTGGAAACTGAAGCTGCATATCCGCTTAGAGTGACAGAAAAAGGACACACCCACATTTACATGAGGAGGAAACAGTGAAGGTCGCACATATTTCATTTTCTAACTCACTCTCTTCGCCAAGGACTGTGTCAGGATCAGCTATGAACTGGTAATCCTTCCTGATTTGCTCTATAAGGCGCAGTGATGTCTGCATTTAGGTTGAGCTAAGCTGTGGGCCTACTGCAAGGATTTAGACCCAGTGTAAGGGCTGTCAGGAGCTCAGGGGAAAACGGCAGATAACCCAAACAAGATGTAACAACACTCCTGGAGGGCAGAGGGAAGGAGTGATGGAAGAGGACGAGGTAGAGTAAAATGGAGGAGGAGGAGGAGAGGTATGTCTGGTTCTGTTCCCAGGTTTTCATCTTTATCTCTGCAGCCATCTTTTGGATGCAACTGTGGTACCCTCACAATGGCAAGAGAGGTAAAGGACAGTGGGATGAGAGGAAGGACTGTGGAATGACAGGAATGAGGAAGCCACAAGAACATCTGCTGGTGTACGTATATGTGTGTGAGTGTGTTTATGCCTGCTTTTTATAGAATGCAGCTCACATTCCCTGTCATGGAGCTTTACTCTGATTATAAAGAGAAACAACAAGAGGACAAGCAGGAAATTAAAGGCCGGGATACAAGCCCCTCTAGCCAAGCACGATGACACATGCACACACACACACACACACACACACACACACACACACACACACACAGGATGTAGCGTACAAACACATACTCACATTGATTTAGCACAGACAGACTTCCTTAGTGTCTTTTTTTGTTTTCTGTCTATCTTTGTAGGAAAATATGTAAATTTAACACGTGATATTATTTCATTTTGTCTCATTTTTTTGCATTTACACCAATACACACGTATATAGAGCCTATGTAACAGGTACTGCAGCTTCACCTGAATCTGATGTCTCGTTGTCGTAGTCCAGAGCATCCAACACCAGAGAGAAGGACTTCTGTGAAGAAAACAGAAAAACATACTTTTGAGTTGAATAATATCTGCATACGTCATCCTTTTGTTGTTTTCCACTCTCTCACTGCTGCTGCTGTTGTAGTGTGCCTGTGTTTGCATGCTTGCATCCTCACCTCAAAGGAAAAAGCTACAAGGAAAAGGCTAAGCATACAAGTGATTCATTGCCCGGGTAAGCCAAGGCTGCAGCTGGGTGCTGATTCAAGTAAACCTCAACATGCAGGTCGGCAGATGGGAGAGAGAAGGGCCACGTCATCACCGGCATGAGGGCGAAGGTTAAGCAACCTCTCTTCAGTATATTGACCAGCGCTCCAATGTGCCTTCTTCAAGTCCCTGACACCTTGTTCAAGTCCTCATAGCAAGAGCTAGTTGGATTCTGACCTGTGCTGATGGTTGGTGATCATCCATCCATCCATCCATCACTTACACTGGATTTATACTTTTGCAAAGGTGCACGTCGAGAGGATTGCAGAGGGCCGATGCACACTGCCGCACATACACACACGCACACACACACACCGCCCCAAATCACAACAACACGCTATGCATTAAACATTAGTTGAATCGGCCTAAATATTTTAGATATTCCTTCTTTTCTGTACATTCATACAGGCGAACCTGCAGAACAATAGCTGGGGACAAATACAGGCTGTGTGCCGTCAAAGAGCTCACACTCAGGAGGGATAACAAAAAAAGGCACGTTTCCCTCTGTTTCACCACTTTTGATGTAATTCTTTTTTCCCAATCGATCAGGAATGTGTCATTCAGACAAACACTCTACCCTATAATTCTTTTCTCCCTTTCTCCTTCAGCCATCCTTGCGTCCTTCTGTGAAACACAGCAGAGACCTGCCCTTCAAACTGTTTCACAATGTGGATTGTGCGTAAGAGTTCTGCTACAGGGCTGCATGGATGTGCAGTCACATGTCTGCACGTTGCCAGAGGGGATGAGTAGGTGGAGATGGAGTGAGTTGGGGAGTGAGGGAGGAAGAGGAGAAAGGAATAGAGTGATATAAGGGGGGATAAAGGAAGGAAGGAGGAGGCATAAAGGTGAGCGTGGAAATTGTACAGGAGGAACCAAAGAAATGGTACAGAGGATAATTAAGTGTAGAACTTGTGGAGAAAGGGCAATAAAAGAGGCAGAAGAGGCAAAAGACCTGTCCTGTTTGTCAGAACAGTGATAAATGGCATGAAGAGAGCGAGAGAGTGAAGAGGTGAGGGGAAGGAGAAACAAGAGGTGATGGGACGGAAAGGAAGACGCAGGGGTGACACAACAAAGGAGCAGCAGGGAGATACGTGAAGGAATAAAGGTAGAACAGGCAGAGGAAAAACACACACACACACACACACACAGTACCCAGATCTGATGGTGCTAATGAGACATACTGGGTGCCAGAGGGTTAGGGGTTCATTAAGGCCCACAGATGGACCAGCTGGAGTCATTACGCTTTGACTTAAAAGT
Source organism: Brotula barbata (assembly GCA_900303265.1). Lineage (NCBI taxonomy): Eukaryota > Metazoa > Chordata > Actinopteri > Ophidiiformes > Ophidiidae > Brotula > Brotula barbata. The sequence goes on from OMNV01014053.1 coordinate 37,169, forward strand.
CACACAAAATAATTTAGATGTGCTGTGGTCGATCCAATAAAAGCTGCTACATGTTTTTTTTAATTACAATGTGAACTCCCCTTCCTCTCTCCAGCTGGAGGCTGGTGACCATCCATCCATTTCCATGCATGTAATCTTTGTTGCAGAGGGTTGAGTGATCACATTGTTTAGAAAGGTTGGATCGCATGGCGCTGAGTTTGTAATTTTGGAGGTCTGTTTTCACACCCCTTAGTGAATGGGTCTGCAAGGCCTGCATGGAAATTCACAGAATTACAAATCTATACAAACCCACAGGTCTTTGGAGGTGAGAAGCATCCATGTATACATGTGCACAAGATGCAAATTCTATACAGAAAGAGCCCAGCCCCAGACTGAAATGACTCTGGACCAGGAGAGGGAGGTGTGGACTGAGTGGAGTGTCAGATGAGTTATGATGATATACTGTGCTGCACTTTAAAACGCACACACAGCATTACCTCACTGTTGGCTCGCAGACCTCTCACCCTTATCATCTTTCCAATCACCCTCCCTGCCTCATACAGTCCCGCTTCCTTCCATCCACTGTGTGTGCCTTTCAGCCCGCACAAACTGGCAGCAGGTTAGGACCTGTGAGTCTCTTTGATTGCCTTTGTATTCTCGCAGACACACCCTCACCTTCAGGTGAGTCAATGAGTCACCAATGCAGGATGGGTGTATCCACGGTCAGTTTGGGGTCCCATATGGAAGCACGAAGGGGTCACAATAACTTACAGTTACCAGGTTAAAATCACAACAACCCTTGATAAGACTCGGATTATGTACGCAAAAGATGGAGAGAATCAACGAAGCCCTTCCTGAAAACCTTTCCAAAATACACACATGTGGATATCCCAATCATGTCATAGCAACGTGTTTTGCAATCACGAAGACAGAGATGAATGTTTATGACATCAGAGGAGGATAGCAGCAATTAGACCAACCCCTTAGGTAACTGGGGACAAAACAGCAGGCAGACAGAGGGAAACCAAATAGTAAACAAGCGAAAGCAGAGGCTGATAGCATCACAGTCTACAATAAAGTGATATTTTTGTCTCATTCTAACATAAACACAATCACAGTGACGTTTGTGCATGTGGAAAGAGCAGGAAATGACATAATGGGAAATGTGTATGTAGTTGTGTACATGTATGTTTGCGTGAGTGTGTGTGCACTGATATGGATCATTTCGAGGAGATGGATGGTTGCCCTGAGAGACAATACTCCATCCCTTAAGTTAGAAAAAACAAGCAGAAAATTTCCAGTTCCAGACCACAGGAACACATCTAGCGATTTATTTTTATTGATTTATTCTGACATTTTCCACAGAACATATCGGCTGTACCATTTTGAGACTATCGCTGACTGTGTTGACATGCATCTGTGACCATCTTTAGTCATTAAAATGTCTTCAACCTGCTAGGGCTTTGACAGAAAACCAGAACGGCTCATTAAAATGTCTATGTGGCAGACAGTTTGTCTTTGTGGAGGTTTAGCCTCTTTCTTTTTGACATTGCAGTTTATATGTAATATGTTTACACACAGTCAGTTGTGTCTTTATGCCTGTGAGTGGGGGAGAGGGTAAGAGTTGGGGTGGGGGATGGGGAATACAAAATTGAAAAATAAAAGATGAAGAAACATAAAGGGGAAGAGAAAAGGGGATGGAGGAAGTCAGAGACACAGAGTCCCATTTTAGATTAAAAAAACAACAAATCCTTTTTTTTTTCAGTTTTTTCTCCCTGTTTTTCCCCCTCTTATTGTATCATTTGAATTTTTGCTATTACCCTTTACCCTGTTCCTTAAAAACGAGGCCACATCAGGCACCCATTAAGTGAACTGCCAAATCATCATGACATCTCCAGAACTTTTGATGTTTGCTAAGCCTGCCGTAAATTCCTGAAATCTGCATAACTGTAGTCGTGTCACACGTGTCCTGCTGACAGAATTCTCACAGTCACTTCTTGCACAGTTTGTCCTTGTCTTTAAATCACTTCCATTCTGTGGCATTAAGGTGGATTTCAAATATATCTGAGCGTAATATCTCTGTGGATTTATCTCTGAGAAACCGTCTCCTGTAAAGAAACAATCATTTTTTTATTTCTTTTGCTCGATTCTCCCCCTTTATCTCGCTATTTTGGGCTTTGGGCTTCCTTGAGTCGTGTGAGACATTCAGTGTAGGATTTACTGATGCGGGGACAAGGACTAGATCTCTCTGTGTTTGCATAAAGCATGATGGAGATTTCACAGGAAGTGAACCCAGCGCTCCATGATGTTGGGTGGGCGTTCAAACAACTCATTTTTAGTGGGATCTCGTCCTGGTTGTGCCGACTGACCTGTATTGATGGTCTAAGCCCGGCCTGGCTGAAGTGCAGGGAGAGGAAATGGAGTTTCCCAAAAACACGACATCAAACAAAGGAATGAGTTGATCGTAAATCACTGCCCTCAGGCTGTGAGCTGTCTGGTTGTCTGGCCTTGTCCCTTAGCTGTCTGTCCCACAACAGTCTAACAGAGGATTACAGGGAAGACTTCAGTAACCAAATATGTGTGATCACATGCCAAATTCTTATGAAGGTTTTAAAAAATCGACTTTGTTTTCCATTCCCCAATCTCCTATGATTGCCTCTCTTCCAGTGCAGCCTGACCCCTCGCTAGTCCCTCTCCCTAACAGTGCCCCCCTCTCTTCCATTGCTCTACCATCCCTCCATCTTTCTCCCTCTGTCTCTCAGACATGGGCAGGGTAGGATATCCCGACAAAGCCAGGCTGTACAAACACAGCTCTGGGACAGGAAGAACTCCTAGCCCTGAGAGAGGAATTTCCCCTCAGAACTCACACACTAATTCACACTCTCTCACACACACACCTACACGCACACATCACACTGTCAGCCCATCACATGCTGAATACGAACACACCTAGTGTAAAGGCTTGATCCACACAGAACCATACAATTCAAACACACACAGGCATGCAGAATAACACTGGTACCAAACCCCCTCATTCTTCTCTGAAATAATCGGTGGTCCTTAAGTGGAGATCAACAGTAATGAATTATTCACATGCTTATTTGACAGCCATAATATATACAATATTTCGTAAATCTGCAGCTGAACCTTCACCAGCCATCATTCACTTAAATGACGTAAAAAGCCTGCATTTTAAGGGAAACGGTTCCACTTTGTTTAAAGGACTTTGGATATTGCACCTTTACACATCAATATCTGATTAATTATTGAGTAAATCATGTGTAAAAGACATTTAAAAATCTGTGAAGTAGTGATTCTAAAAAGCCTTTACCTTACTTGTTTTTTTAAGATACGGTATTTTCAATTTCCCCTCAAATTCTCTGTATGTATTGGGTGTCATTTATTCAGATTTACAAAGAATGCATCCTAGTATGTGACTTTTGTTTTGTTAATGTAATTTACTTTAATGGCTTTGGTGAAAAATGTGATGGATCATAATTTGCATCTCTCGCTATTCGCCATATTTCGGTAACATGGATAAGGCGTCTAGATAATGGATGGAGGTAAATTTTGAGCTCTTCACTAGGATTTCACTCGGAGGTCCATGGAGATATTGCAGGACATCCGTGACGTCAGTAATGTTATTTTAATGCCAGTAGCCGAAGTGTGGAAGGGGTTCACACTACTAATCTGACATAATTACAAATGGATGTACAAACGCACGCACAGCCCTTATACACACCTCTCACACACACTCAAAAATGCAAACTGTTGTCATGACGGCAGCTGTCTTTGCACTGATGACCGACACCTCTCACCTGCACTACAAATCAGCGGTGAGGTAACCACAGTAACGATGCCATTACTATTCCAGCGGCACAACTCCACTTTCCACCTAATTAAACCAGCCACGTGCAGTAAATATGATGATGAAAAGATACTCAGTGCTACAATTATATACAGTATGACATCATTTATGGAGATGAAAGCACACTTATGTTCATGTCAAATGTCTGACAAAGATCAAAATAAAAAGTATATTGTAAGACTGGCTATAAATTTGTGTATTTGCTTCATTACGTTGGTGCCCAAGTACAAAATGACAACTCAGATTCTTACTTTTTTGAGTATTTTTATCTCCAATGTCTCCAGAAAAAAAAAAACCCTGTATAATTTAGCTTGTGTTACTTGTCACACATCCAGGTTGGGAGGGATTGAGAACAGAGGACATGAACGAACGATCATCAGACGCTTTCATATCACTCTAAACAGTGTAGGTCATCATTTACTGCACACACCAGACAGCACCCAGGTTAAGAAAAAATCCTCACTCACTTTTCCCTGTGTCTGCCTCCAGGGCAGCAACACTGACATGTTGGAAACGGGGACAATCCTCACATGATTGATGTGTTTACTAGTCTATTACGGCTCATCTTTACGAGGATAAAACACACAAAAAGTGCCAAGTGGGCTGCAGCTCTTACTCTGATCTCCTGAGAGTGACTATGACTGATTATTATTTATCAAACAAACAGTTTTGAACATTTGAACACCAGCAAATCTTCGAAATGGTAATTAGATCTGGTATTGATCCACTGTGGCTCTCCAAAGACCAACTTAAGAAGTCTCATGTCAGCGTAGTTATTGTGTTATTGATTGATTCTGTGATGGGGGGGTTCTTTGATCTAAAGAGCATCTAGAAAGAGATAGAGGGACACAGCATTTTATTTGTTGGCCAATTTGTGAAAATATGAAGTCCCTGTGGATTTACGGTGGCGTGAGCCATCAATCTGCCTACAGACACACACACACACACACACACAATTGGACCCCCAGTATGCAGCCGTTCACTCCACCCTGCTCCCATGACCCGGCCCTATAATTACATCCCTCTGTTCCCGCATTCTCGCCCTCTCCTCTGTTTTTCTTTCATCCTCGATATGATTAACTTTATCTCCCTCACACACACATACACACACACAATCTCCTTATTCTTCATCTCTCTTCCTCGCCATTTCCTTGCAAACTCCTAATTGGCTTACTCAAAACTATGCAGCCACTTCAAACGCCCTGCAACAACAAAACCCTCTTGACATAACGTGGCCCCCATCTCTCCATCCTGTCCCTCCATCATCGACCTCCCCCTTACCCCCTGCTGCTCCCGTCTGCTCATGACTCCCACAGCAGGGTGAGTCAGCCATCATGACACACACACACGAACACACACACACCCCTGCCATAACACCTGTGCCCCAGTCTGAGCTCATCCATGCCCTCCTTGGAACTCTCCCTTCCTTCTCCCACCCTCCTTTCCGTCTCCCCTGTACAGTCGCTAAAATCAACTTTACCCTTTTGCACATTAATTTAAACCAGACAACTGCCCTCCTCCATCAATCCCCGCTTTCCCAGCGTCCACAGGAAATTACCTTGTCTAGCCACTGAACGCTTTGCATTCATATCTGCATTTGAGGGAGAAAATAGAGCAGGTCTGGGAGTGTGTGCGTGTGTCTGTGTGGAATGGTGTGTGATTTTGTATCTTTATCTACATAACTTCTCATATTTGTGTTATTATGATGAAAAAATATTTTCCTGCCTCAGGAGATAAAAGAAGTATTTGTTGTTCATGTCATTAAAATGAGGCTAACATTTACACAGTGACTAATTACACAGCGGTTCCATCATCAGAAAATAACATTTAGAAACTATTGATTATTGACCCCCTTATCTGGAAACTAATCAGTATTTAACACTCAGTTCACATGCATGTTAAAATTTCTATTCTAATTTGATTCAGGCAATAAATAGAGTCAAAATCATGAATCAAATCATGAATTTAAAGAGCCAGCACATCTACACAGTTATCAGTTACTCTGGCTGATGAAACGATATAGATAGATAGATAGATAGATGGATAGATAGATAGATAGATAGATAGATAGATAGATAGATAGACAGATAGGCACACAGGAATGAAACTGACATAGCAGAGCTGGACACAACTGAAATCAGCGTGTGTGTGTGATAGCGCAAATGTGAGGCACCAGCGACAGGATTAACTGCAGGGAGACGGGGGCGGGTTCTGAGTGTCATACTGTAACTGTGCCTGCTTTGTCTAATCCACAGAGACATGATGTGGCTGAACATCGCCACTGGGCAACGACACCGAGAACAAAGGATACATAACAAGGGAGTCTACAGAGAGAAAGGGTGTGTGTGGGAGTGAGATGACGGTGATGAGACTTTGCTGGTGGTGGTAGAGGGGGGGGGGGGGGGAAA
>OMNV01014056.1:12671-25258 GCA_900303265.1 Brotula barbata
GGGAAGGTGGGGGGATTCTTGCAAAATGTGTGGAGAGTTGACCTGGAACATAGATAGATAGATAGATAGATAGATAGATAGATAGATAGATAGATAGATAGATAGATAGATTCTGTCAGCTGATGATTGGCTTTAGCCATAGGGAAATGAAGATGAGCAAATCCCAATTTTCGGCAAATATGGATGAATACGATAAAATGTTGAAGTTGTGTGTGCGTGCGTGCGTGTGCGTGTGTGAATCTGGGGCGTGAACTACTGTGAAAAAATCCCAGTCCTGACACTGCAGATCCAACGAGGCAGTGTGGGTTTGCAGGCAGAGGGACTCTCGTCGTCGGTCATCTCTCTCTCTCTCTCTCTCTCTCTCTCTCTTTCTCCATTCACTGGCACGATTGCCCACTCCCTCCGTCTTTCTCTCTAACTAACGCACCATCTTTTTTCTTCCTTTTCTCTCCTTCTCTCATAGCAACCATGTCCTCTCACGGTGCCGACGGGCCCAGTGATTTGCTGCAGATCCCACTGGGGCTCATCAACAGCGCCGGCAAGTATCTGACGGCGGAGACCTTTGGCTTTAAAATCAACGCCTCCGCCAGCAGCCTGAAGAAGAAGCAGACGTGGACCCTGGAGCAAACCGGGGAGGATGGCAGCGCCGTGTTCCTGCTGTCCCACCTGGGTCGCTACCTCGCCACGGACAAAGACGGCAACGTAACCGCGGAAAGTGAGACGCGCGGCCGGGACTGCCGCTTCGTCATCACGGCGCATGAAGACGGGCGGTGGTCGCTGCAGTCCGAACCCTACGCTCGGTACCTCGGCGGCAGCGAGGACCGGATCACCTGCTTTGCTCAGACGGCCACGCCGGCCGAGAAATGGAGCGTGCACCTGGCCGTGCATCCGCAGGTCATCCTTTACAGCTTTGCGCGCAAACGCTACGCGCACCTGAGCGCGCAAGGGGAGCGGCAGGAGGTCGCGATAAACCGGGATGTCCCCTGGGGGTTCGACTCGCTGGTGACCCTGGTCTACCGCGATCAGCGATACCACCTGGAGACCTCCGACAACCGCTTCCTTCGCAACGACGGCACCCTGTCCACCAATACGGACAAGGACACCGGATACATGCTGGAGTTCCTCTCAGGAAAAGTGGCTTTCCGTGACTGCAACGGCCGCTATCTGGCACCGGTGGGTCCCATCGGCACAATGAAATCTGGGAAAGGCACCCGCGTCGGAAAAGATGAACTGTTTGGCCTGGAGCGCAGCCACGCACAGGTCGTACTGACGGCAGGCAATGAGAGAAACGTCTCCACAAGACAAGGTAACCAGGCACATCACGCCCCACCGCGTAAAGTCTCTGCGCCACACACTAAGACAGCTGTTGCATGTTGTGTGTGTGTGTGTGTGTGTGTGTGTGGAGAGAGAGAGTTGCAGATTATAGAATACCATTGCTTCATTTTTCTCCCCCACACCATGTGTTTCTCATTTTCATGCTCACACACTCTCCCTCCTCTGGCCTCCTCCTCCTCCTCCTCTGCCAAGCTTAACATTTTTTTTCTGCTGTAATTCTACCCATGTATTGTGGTTGGCTCGGGGTCTACTGCAGTTATCCATGACCAGAGGAGAGAGCAAAACGAATGTGAATTTGGATGTGAAATAGACAAAGAGATAAACGGGAGAGGCCGTGAAAGTACAGAGAGGGAGGTGTGAGTGAGATGGACAGAAGTGTTTCTATACTCCAGTCTCTGTTTGATTCTGTGCTGGTGTTCACATGAGAAATCGAGCCTCACATTCAACATGCATGGTCTCAATGCTTAACTTTATCAACCTTTGACCTGTGACCTTGTTGGCCTTTTGATGCTCACACTGAGTATGCCACCTTTAAACACTGGTAAATTAGTTGGTAAGGCAGGGGGTTTCAGCCGATTTTGGGCGATGGATTACCCTCCTGTTTGAGAAGCAATGGGGACCTCTGATGTGGGGGGTGGGGGTGGAGATTACGTTTTTTTTCTTACCTATTGGTAAGATTTCTGGGCGTGGTGAGTTGCATACAATCTGTCTATTCCCGTCAATACAGTGGTGGACAGGAACAGTCTCGTGTCATTTTCTGTTTGCACCCTTGCGCTGTATGTATACTTCATGTATACCAATGTGGAAAATCCACTCTCACAGCGGTCTGTAGGTGCAAAATTTTATGAAGATTGATTTGAATCTCAAACAAGAAAAAATGTACAAATAAAAAACAGCAAAATATTTTAACTGCCTCTGCCATGGACCACCAGGGGGCCACGGACCACCGGTTGAAAACCTCATCTTCAGGGTTTTCATAATTTCATAATTTCTGGAGAAGCTGCGTTTTTTTTTTTTAATTTGTATATCTATTACTGTGACCCTTTTTTGAGATATATTATTTTTGATTTTCATTTATTTTCATTCCAGATGTGCACTCTATCATCTCCATAATATAGATTTCCCTATATTTTCCTTGGGTATTTTGTACATTTGGAAACTTTTGGCATTTTAGTATAGAATTTGAAATAAAATTAATCACCCCTGAATGACTAGATACCCCTTTTTTGAAAATCACTTAAAAACAACAAATTTACCTGGATGGACTTACTGTACGTATCAGTGTGGCCACGCCGTAACTTGAAAGGCAAGTTTGAGCGAAGAGGAGAACCTCTAGAGAAAACTGAGATCGGACTGTTCCACTTTTAGGCATGGATCTGTCAGCCAATCAGAATGAGGAGGGGGACCAGGAAGTCTTCCAGTTGGAGATGAGCCGTGAGGACAGGAAGTGTGCCTTCCGAACCGCTGCTGGAAAATACTGGACCCTTACAGCAACTGGAGGACTACAGTGCACTGCCTCTGCCAAGTAACCACACACACACACACACACACATATATACTCAAATTGCATTACAATAATGATTGTGTTGGGCAATGTGTGTATCACAGGTCTGGCAACAGTTATTTTGAATTGGAGTGGAATGAGGGTCGCGTGTGTGTGCGTGCAGCTAATGGCAAGTATGTCATTGCCAAGAAGAACGGACAGCTGACTGCTACCATCGACAATGCAGGTCAGTCATGATTCTGTCTTGGCTGGCTTAACCGAATCGAAGCGGTGATTACAAATACAGTCAATACTCAGACTGCGTAGGTTTTTCATTTACACGTGCCTGTGCATTCTTAAAGTAGTGAATCAACTGTAACTGTAGAGGATTAAAGTATTTCAACTACTTTTTGGGATTAAAAAAGCACTATGACATTTCATTTATTGCATAACCATATTTGCAGTTATTCCATTATTATTGCGCAATGGACGAAGAAGAAGAAAGGTACTTTATTGACCCCTGTTGGGTAATGATTTCTCTGCTTTTAACCCATCCTAACTATTAGGAGCAGCGGGCAGCATTCACACGCAAACACACACACTAGTGCCCGCGGACGCCTTGATCAAGGGCAATGGCAGAAGTAATAGCCTAAGACATAGAGTATGTTCTCGTGGGTGGGGGAAACCAGAGCACTCGAAAGAATTCCACACAGATACGGGAAGAACATGCAAACTTCACCGGGAATCAAACCCACAACCCTCCTGCTGTGACGTAACAGTGCTGACCGCTAATCCACCGCGCATATTAATAATTGTACTACGAATCTGTTTCCCTTTAGGAGAGGCTGAGCAGTTCCTGATGAAACTGATTAACCGTCCAATCATTGTCCTTCGTGGCGATCACGGTTTCATCGGGTGTCGGAAAGCTGGAATGGCAACTTTGGATTCCAACCGAGCCTCATATGATGTTTTCCAGCTAGAGTTCCACAATGGTGCTTATTCCCTAAAAGGTGGGTAGTCAAGTTTTTTTTTTTAATTTCCAATGCATCGTTTATGAGTTATGATTCTCCACATCCACAAAGATAGCTGGACTAGAACGAAGAAAACATTTTTCCGAATTTCCAGGTACCAAATTTCAGGTCATGCCAGTGCAGTGCAGGCTTAGCTCAGTGGTCCATGCGGTGGTCTTTATTGTTAAACGGAAGCATGTGCGTCCTTTGTGTGGCTTTATTAAATGTGTGAGTTGTTTGTCCAGATTCCCAGGGGAAATACTGGTGTGTTGGCGATGACACGGCGGTGGTGTGCAGCAGCACCACACCTGCCCAGTTCTTGTTTGAATTCTGCGATCTCAACAAGATGGCTATTCGTGCTTTAGGGGGGAAGTACCTTAAAGGAGACCACGCTGGTGGGCTAAAGGCCAGTGCTGACTCCCTCGATAGCGCCACCCTGTGGGAGTACTGAACAAGAAAAGCTGGTCTTCACCGCTTGTATGGGTGGAAAAGAGCCAATGTAAGTTGATGGTTCAAAGTATAGATACGTACTGGGAGATTTGCGTGTGTGCGCTTGTGAATTGTGGATGGTTGTGTTTTGTAAATTGGAGCCAATAAACTGGCACCAAAACTTAAATCTTATTTTGCCTCATTTATTTGTCAATGACAAAGCAGAACTTTCGACTGGATTCACAATAATTTGCTGGTCTAACTTCCAGTCAAATTTATACAAGTTGTACCTGTTGAGTTTCTTTTAGTATTATTTGCACCTATTGATCAAAACTGCTGGTATAAATGAAGATGTAGAATCCTCACAATTTACAATATCTAATCTTCTCCTGTGAATGCTGACATTGTATTACTGCTCTATTCCAGTGCTTTGATCTCCTCTTATATAGGGCATAGAACTCATCAGATGACAGAATGTTACTTATCTACATTGATGCTGTAAATAATGCTTTCTTTGTGATGTTTCTTTGTCAAGCATTTTCAACATTGTAACCATGGAAACTATGGGTTTAAAAGGAGTGCACGGAATGGGGCTGGCAAACAAGAGGTGCATCTATTTACCGTGCCCACTCCACCTCCATGGTTGTTCCTTCAATCTTACATTTGCAACAAAATATGTACATAAACAGGACTACAGCCACCAGGCCTTTGTAGTTCCGCAGATGAGTCCAGTGTTTACTCTTAAATTTCACAAAGGAAAGAATAAAAGTGAATGTGACTTTGAAATTCACATCCTGAATAGACTGAATGAAGATGCTTTCTTTGTTATGATGATGACCCATTCTGTTAAAAATAACCGAAAGAGAGGGAAGGATGGACCATAAACTCTGTCCCTCACGCTCTCTCTCACACACATACACACACATTCACACAAAAACATATACTGTATGTAACTGCCATTATGGAAAGTAAGTGACCTAAAGTGATACAAAGATGTAGAATCAAGCAGAAAAATGTTGAAAGCACACGTCTATTGATGTTACAAGCACATTTGTATCGATGAAATGTCCCATAGCCTCTCATTGTGACTGTGCCTTCCATATAACGTTTCAGCTATGCCTTCATGTTCCATATTAACTGAATTGCAAAAAAAAACAACCTAATAAAAGTTTTCTGTCTTGACGGTCTTTGCATTGTTCTTTTAAAAAACTAATAGATTACAGTCCAAGGGCAGGAACAGGGAACAGGAACAGTTGTGCAAAATGTAGGCGAGGCCTACTATCAGGCTGCATAGTTTGTTTTGAACGCCCTGCATCTTTCTGTGCCCTTGACATCATTTTACCACCCTTGTCATAAGACATGGTATAAGTAGAGACACCAGAGGAAATGCACCACAGTCATGATTTGCAACTAATTGCTTAACCTAAATACCAAAATGTTGGCTGTGCCTCAGAGACCCATTGAATGGCTGGTGACTTGGCACGACTGTTCGGGATGGACATCTTGTGCTCATTAATAAAGCCATTGCCCTGACTTCTACCAATACTGTGAATGGGAGACAAAAAAGAGACTGTTCCTGTGTCTCTGTCATTTTGCACAAGCGAAGGCAGTCGAGGGAGGTAACCTACTCTACTTTCTTTGTTCTTCTACAGAGGCTATCCAGATTTCAATCTCTGAGTGTTTAAAATAAAATCACTGCCCTCTGCTAAATGATCAAATACAGACATGGATAGAGGCAAACCAAATTATAATGGTTACCATGGTAATGGACAATGTCAGAGAATGGGTTTGGGGAAGATGCATCCTCAGAACTCCAGTCCTAGCCAACTGTCAATAATCCTCATAACAGACAAACATGTAGATAAGGACAATGCTTATCTGGCACTTACGCAGTGTAATGAAGGCTTGTTTCATAAAAAAATCCATAAAAATCACACACACGTACACACACATACACAGTAGGACATGTTTTCTATCTCTCTCTCCTATCACTCTCTCTCTGTACGTTTGTGCGTGCAAAAAGGGTGTGATAAATCTTCCTACCTGAAATCAGTAACCTGTGAGCATACGACACCGAGAAGGACAGAACGACAGGCAGGAGGGTGAGAGTGAGAACAGGATAGGCCTGAGATGGAAGAAAGGAGAAGAGGTGCAGCAAAGCTCTTTTTCCTGTCTGACCTTGAGAAAGTGGGGCGGATGTTATTTTCTGCATTTCTGCATGATACACGAGAGTGCTGAGTCAGGCATTGACGAGGGAGACGCACACCAAGTAGATGAAGTTGTAATGTCAGAAAGAAGTGACAAAGGGAGAAACAGCTGAGAGGAAATTTTATGAAACAGTGAAACTTGGATCCATACAAATTTCCTTCTCACCCATCTGTAGGCACAGTGAGTTCTGATCGTCATGGCTAATTTCAAGAGTTTTCAGGAGAATCGCAATTGCTTCCAGAAGACAACAGGGCGATGTGGACACCTCGTATTTAGCCATATTTCTTTTTAATCCATACAGCTGATGGACCTCAGAGAATCAGATTACGGTGCACAGATGGACTGATTTTCTGAGTTTCTATAGATGTTTTATATGTTTTAACTAGGGGTGTAAATGATTAAAAACTTCATTGTCACATTTTATTGCAAAATTAATCACATTTTCATCTGCTCTAATTTTACCTAAAGAAAGATAAATATGTTTAAGATCATGAGTGGACAAAATATGTTTTATGCATTTAGATAGAGATAGATCGATACTTTATTAATCCCAAAGGAAATTCAAGTCATCCAGTAGCCGATAAGAACAAAACACCAACAATAACAAAAACAACAAAAATAATGATATAAGAGGCGTTGAATATACGAACAATATAATATAAGATAACACATATTTACACTAATTTTGCAGGAATTGAAGTTTACAGCAGCAACATCACAGAAAAATGAAAATCAATAGCTGGATAGAATAGTACTGATTGGTAGTGTCTTGTTCGTTGTTTTTAAGTGTCTTGTGTTATTAATGAAGTATTGCTACCTGTGTCAATATGTCATTTGTATTCATGTAATCTCACTGCATTGCATATAAAAGTTGATTACTACCGATAAATCCCCCTACCAGAGAACAAATACATGTTTTACAAAATGACTGCTAAAGCCTTGTCCTACCTGAAATATCACTATCAGCGAACGTGCAGCAGCGAAACGATGCTTATCGGTGTCATCCAATAAAAAGTACAAAGCTAACATTGGCCCAGATTAGCTTACTGGCAAGTTTGTTCTTCTTATTTAGTTTGTTCGTCCCTCCTTTGTTCCCTTTATAAATCAGGAAATGCTGACCTTTTCAAGGGTAGAGATAGAAGATTGAACAAACTAATTTGCACATGCACACACACGTGCAAACATAAATTATCACAGTATCTGTTTACCATCCGATAACCATGTCCTGCTAGACACTGAGTCAGCAAGGGCCGTGCAGGGAGAGAGGGTGCTGTATCTTGAGGCAGCAATGAACATTTTATAGATGCAGAAACCACGCTAAGAGATACTCTGAGACCCTATTGGTGGGCTCATCCAAGCCTTATACGTTCATCCTAGCCTCCTTTTGGTAGAAAGTTTTATTATCAGTCTGCCCCTTACTTTATCACATCAATCAGCCCAGATGTGGTCCATTGAGTTGGCAAGCGCAGAGTTCTACAATATCAAATGCACTTGAATTACCGGGACAAATGAGGTCAGATTCAAACCGACAAAACAGTGGGTCAAAAATGGGATAAATAGGCTTTTATATAAACTGTGCGCACGAACCGTATATTGCCCGTGTGAATTTTTGTGATAAAATATGCTCTCTGACTGGTGTATGACAGCAGTGTTTGTCTTTCTTAATGTCTGCCAAGTTTACTTTATTCAATTCAATTTTTGTAGGATTTGTTTTTGCTTGAAGAGGATTTGTGGTTGTAGCACAGGAAAAGTTCTTTACAAATAAGACCGGATAAGCTCACTTGTCATTTATGAAAGTATTTTTATTTGTTAAAATCAACACGTAGGCTGTAATATTGTTATGTTAAATCATGACCACAACAACTGGATGTGTATTTATCTGATCATAAATTGTATAGCGTACATATAAATGTGGCTCCTGATGTTATTAGGGTATCTCTATGTGTTTTTAGATTCAAGTCTCTGCTGATTCTATAAAGAACAATGCAAATGAGTGATTCATGTCATGTCATATGTCACATCATTCATATGATTGCTAAGGACCTGAAGAAAGAGGTGACCTCCTTTAATCCTCTAGTCAGTCACGTGTACTTAGACCCACTCCACATCAACCTGCCATGTCCTATATTTTAGCCCTCCTTCACGTTACACCTGAGTTTGTGTGTGTGTGGGTGTGGGTGTGGGTGTAGGTGTGTCAGCGAGAGACCTTCCCCTCTGTTATTGTTGGTTGCCTACATAAGTCTGTGTGCTGGTTCAGGGACTCAGACCCACAGGCTGCAGCGTGGAGCTCTGTGAGCACCGGGCAGCTCTCACAGCTTATCGGCTCAGCGTTACGGTAACATCCGGGACACTCATGTCTCCGCCAGCGCGCCAGCCCAGCGCAGTCCGCTTGGTGATCCTCGGGGCAGCCGGGGTCGGGAAGAGCGCCCTCATCCGCCGCTTCCTGCACGACCGCTTCGAGCACACGTACACGCGCACGGTGGAGGAGCTGCACGCGCTGGAGTACGACACCGCTGGCGGCAAGATGCGCCTGGAGATCCTGGACACGAGCGGCAGTTACTCCTTCCCGGCCATGCGCGCGCTGAGCATCCGACACAGCGACGCCTTCGCGCTCGTGTACGCCGTGGACGAACCGGAGTCGTTCGAAGAAGTCCGGCGACTGCGCGACGAGATTCTGGAACTGAGAGGCGACAAAAGCGCGCCCATCACGGTGGTCGGTAGCAAAGCAGATCTGAGCGAGGCGGAGGGACGCCGGCTGCGGGCGGTCGACGTCATGGCTACGGTGGAGGACGAGTGGGACGCGAACTTCGTGGAGGCGTCAGCGCGCACGGGCGGCAACGCGGTCGGTGTGTTCCGCGCGCTGCTGCAGCAGGTGAACGTGCCGCACCCTACGTTAGGGCGGCGGAGGGAGACGCTGCCCGGACAGGTGGCGAAGAGGAAGCCGCCGCTAAGAAAGCACAACAGCTGCATCCTGTCGTAGGAACTGTGTGTTCACAGCTGGTCTGCTCTGCTCCAGGTGTTGCCGGTCATCACGTGAGCCATGAGATGAGAATGAGAGAACGAAAGAGGAATAACACGTCAGCCGCATATTTCACTTGAAACATCCCTTTATTGGATAGTGTTAAATGTTCGTGGGTTTTTTTACATGGCATGTTTTTTTTTAAACTGTATGCAAGTTCTGATAATAAAATCCAGTGTTTGACAATTATTGTCTGATTGTTCATGGTTTCACATCAATTTACAGTTGAGTCATCTTAACAGTTATAACTGGATTACTTTTAAATCTTAGAGGACAACTTCACTGCCTTTCCACCATATCCTGGTGTTCTACCTGTCAAATATTAATATGTTTACGGAATGACAAATGACAAAAAATCATGTGCAGCCACACCTCAAGTAACAACTGGAACATTTTAATTTCCTTGTTTCTTTGCAGCGGTGAATTAAGTATACTTGAGTAAAATCTCTTAATTTTACTTGAGTATCAAACTATTTGGATAATAACAAGGCCTACTTAATATTGAAAGTAAAATCATTTCTGGTCCCCACAGCGGCGTTTATACCTAGTGATAGTCTTCAGATTAACAAAATCATAATAGCTAATGAAGACCGTATTTTTTCATGAGGAAAAGCACTAAACAAATCACTTCAGTGAAGCCTTTCAAACCTTATTTAAATATGAGCTCAAACTTTGGAGGAAGGATTTAATGAACTCTTTGAAGCTGTTTGTCTTGGTCTGCTGCCCCATGATAGCAATGTGCCAAAAATTTACATGACCTCTCCCCTTTGTTAGACCAACTCGCCAATGGGCACACACATGGGCGCAAGTGTATTTGCTATTTGCATCAAGGCCCCTGGCCGTGAAAATGACAACTGTGTTGGGTGTACCATAGCAATGCCACTTTTGCTGACTCTTTGTGCCACCTTGCGCCATAAAATTCAGGGGTTAGGCTTGTTGGGTCCAAAAGGACACCCTTACAGCTCAGTCCTGCACCTGTAGGTGTAGGGTTTTAGGTGTATCCAGATTATTAGTAATCTTATCATGACAATTACAGTATATGACAATGATCAAAGTGACCATGTGGCATTTGGTGAAGTAAGGCCACAGAGGTGCCCAGAGTGGACGGGATGATCTGTCTTCATACAGACTCATGTACTGTGATTATCAAAGCATCTGTGTACAGTAACCACCCAGCATCTAATACACATTTGTTTTTATCCCATGAAAACAAGCACGCCTTAAGCACGCAAAAATACTTTCAATTTGAATGCAGCCATATATTACAAAGTCCAGTCAAAATGTGCGTTTACTTAAGGTATCCAGGCGAACGTCATCGGTTACTTTGTTTACTGCAATTGAGGCATGGTGGGGATTTGGATCAGCCAGTGCACAATAATGGCTCCTCCTTCTATTTTGGATGTTACACACACACCCACACACTCAATGAAGTGGAGAGGAGGTGGGGGGGAAAAAACATAGATCTCCTGCTTTTGCCATTCATCCTTTCACTCTTCATTCTATTATTCCCCTCTCATCTACCTCTACTTATCCCTGCATCCTCTTGTTATTGCTAATATTAATCTGCAACTGAAAATAGACGGAGCACTCATGCAGACACAAAGACATTAGCATTAACAATGTGGAGGGCACAGTTTCCGGTGCATTCAGTAAAACAAGAGGAAGAAAGATGAGACCTCTGCCATTGGGGGCTTTACTGAGGAATATCATTTGAGCATCACTCCAGACAAGACCTGATCACAGTGTCAGTTTATTTGCATTTTTGTCATCTGTTTTTTAAGGAATAAAAATGCTGCAAAAACCTAAATAAATATTTAAAAAGTGATAGAATCTTTTATAACTTGAATAATCAAGAGGGCAACTCTTTCTTAAATTAATTGCTATTGACTACATAAATCTTTCAACTATTTACCAAACCAACTACCCAAAAATACAAGTGACAAACCAGTTACATTATGTCTCCTCTGCGTCTTTGTCTTCTTCCTGAAAAGCAACACAAGGCTGAGTTAGAAATCGAGTGAGATGGAGAACTATTGTGCTGGTGTGGACTCTGAGCACACTAAGAACTTTTATTGTTCTCCCTCTTCTAGAGCTGACATAAATTAGAGTTCATAAATATGGAGCTTCCTAACAGAATGAATTCATAAATGAACCCACATGGTCAGCAGTGTCAGTAGATTGTAGGAGATCGGCCATTTTTCCTTCATCCTGTGGTGGAACCTGGATGGCTTCTGTTGTGTCTTCAGCAGAAAGTGTCTCCTCTGGTTTGAAATCTTCTTCCTGTGACCCAAACGTTGGCTCCGTTTGGACGGAATCAGCAAGTGTACTGGAATCATCTTCCTTTAGTTTCTGATGGTGATGTGAAAGTAGTTCATTAGCTCATGAAAAGTGAAAACTGACTGTTACACCATCATTCTGCTTTTGCTCAGCATGACACTCTCTTTATACTCTCAGCCTTTTTCCGCCTGCTTTGCCTAAAATCATTACCTATCATATGAATACAGGAGGACGCAAATCTGAAGTCTTTAAGTCAAGCATGGAACCTGACTGACTTTTCATGCTCAGCTTTGTTTGTCATGTAGCTGCTGCCCTTAGTCTGATTTTAAATCATCAGTATCTTAGCTTGAAGAAAGGTTTTACATAAAGCATCCAAATGTAATTAAAATACAACATGTCACTTGGCCACAAAAAGTGTCTAATCACCTTATTTTCATCATGGTCAGTGTCTGTCTCTTCTTGACTGCTCCTTGGCTCCTCGGTTTTGTCTTCTCCCTGATTGTTACTTGAACCCTCAGATTTCTCTTCCCCATTATTCTTGCCAAAATTCTCGACTTTCTGTTCTCCCTGACTGCTGCTTGACTCTTCAGTTTTCTCTTCTCGCTGATTGATGCTTGACTCTTCCGTTTTCTCTTCTCTCTGATTGATGCTTGACTCTTCCGTTTTCTCTTCTCTCTGATTGATGCTTGACTCTTCGGTTTTCTCTTCTCTCTGATTGATGCTTGACTCTTCCGTTTTCTCTTCTCTCTGATCGATGCTTGACTCTTCCGTTTTCTGTTCTCCCTGACTGCTGCTTGACTCTTCAGTTTTCTCTTCTCGCTGATCG
>OMNV01014060.1:0-13237 GCA_900303265.1 Brotula barbata
ATTTGAACAAGCTATATCCACAGAATATGTTTAGATTTGTTTGTGGTGTGTATAACCTCCATCTTTGCACTGTTGGAGTAATAACTCAGGGATCCATAAAATCCATTCAAAGGCCTAGTAGCTATCTCAAGAATGCTACAACAACAGTAAAAAACCTCACAGTTAATGACTGAATTCACATGTAAATTACCTGAAAAATGAAAGTTTAGAAAATTTCCTGACTGTGACTTTCAATCCCTTCTGGCTTTGCTTCTTAACCACACAGTAAGGGAAGTTATTGGGTTGGGCTGTTGCAGGTTTGGGTTAAGAGATCGCAAGGCAAGTCGTAGGTGTTTGGTCTCCAAATACAAAAAAGATTGAATAAAGTTATCTCTTTTATTGGAGGGAAATATCGTTTCTAATCAGCATCTAAACTTCAGTGTTGATTTTAAGATGAGTATGAATGTTGTGCTACCCAACAGCAGTGACACTAAAACCTTTTCCTCACATGAAGGCTCCTTCATTGTAGCAATAGCAATGTGTCTTGAATGTTGTGACTGGAGGCCCATGCAGCATTCAAGGGTCGACCATCATCGTTATCATTGAGGAGTTGTAATCTTCTAACACAACTGAAGTCTTTTTTCTTGATTGTAGGACGAGAGCAGAGCTGGAACATGAAGCGCTTATTGATGGCAACCTTGCAACGGAGGCCAACTTGATCATTCTTGATACTTTGGAGATAATTGTACAGGTGTGCAAAATTCATTAAATGAGTTTTAAAAATATGTGTAGTTATACTCAGTCTGCCTGATCACTCCTGTCTCCCTGCAGACGGTGTCGGTAACAGAATCGAAGGAGAGCATTTTGGGTGGGGTCCTGAAGGTGCTGCTCCACAGTATGGCCTGTAACCAGAGCGCCCTCTACCTCCAGCACTGTTTTGCCACTCAGAGAGCACTGGTGTCTAAGGTGAGATGATTGAACCTTTATTCAAGTGCTAATCAAGAGCCCCAAAGATGAAGGATACACGCTCCTAAATTGATCACATTGATTCTTAATGTGAATGTCAACACGTGACATCACCCCACGTTCATCACCAGTTGAGGCTGCTTTGGAATTATGGGAGCAGTTCTCCCCATGACCACTAGATGTCAGTTGTGAGAAGAAAAAAAAAGGCAAAACTGAGGATTCTCACTTTCAGCTTCATCATTTTATTAAATCCTTCCATTTATATGTTCAAAACTTCATATTGCGTCAATGTCTGTGTATGTCTTAGTTTCCCGAACTGCTGTTTGAGGAGGAGACAGAGCAGTGTGCAGACCTGTGTCTCCGTCTGCTGAGGAGCTGCAGCAGCAGCATCAGTACCATCAGGGCTCACGCCAGCGCCTCTCTCTACCTCCTCATGAGACAGAACTTTGAGATCGGCAACGTGAGTACAACTACCAAACCCACTGCAGAGGTCGGACTTTACTTCCTCTTTGTCTCCTCCTCTACTGTAAAACTTCTCACCTTTTTCACATACTTCATAATTAAATTAGTATTTGGAAAGTAATTTAGCCCACAGTTATTCACATTACAATAATGTTAATAATCCTTTGAAGCCATTTGTTCCACACACGCCCGTTTTACTCCAGAACCTTGTAAAGACGGCAGATGGTTGAAAATGATCTGATACCACATTTTAATTAAATGAGTCCATGTTATGAGCTGAATTACTCTCGGAAGCTCCATCTTAGCAGCTCTTTTATTTTTTTCAGTCTACAGTTTTTTTTTAATTTTTGCTCCTTTTTTTCTTATCTCACAGTGCAGCAAAGTACCAAACGGTGTAGCCAATGACCCAGTTTAGACCCAATTATAGATGTCTGTACCATCTTCTCTGTTGTAGCACAGGCAATTTCCAAACGTCGAACCTTTTGAAATGAGTTAAATTAGACAGAAATGGTCTGTTTTCATTCCTCTGCCGCTTTCTTTCATGGTGCAGAGCTGCTTAATAAAATCCACTTCACAGCTCCCTCTGTGTGCCCTTTCAGAACTTTGCCCGGGTCAAGATGCAAGTCACCATGTCTCTGTCCTCACTGGTGGGAACCTCTCAGAATTTCAACGAGGAGTTCTTACGTCGCTCTCTAAAGACCATCCTGACCTACGCAGAGGAGGACCTGGAGCTCAGGGAGACCACGTTCCCAGACCAGGTACCGGTTAGCCCTTGGAATCCTTTATTCCAGTCATTCATCGGTCACGTATGATGTCTCACAGTGTATTGATTCCAGTTAAATTTTAAATCTCACTTCTGATAAGCAATCATTGTCTGAGTCATTATTTTAAGTCACTTTGTTTCCTTGTGTGTACATGACCACACCTTCCAATCCCCAGCCAAGCTGCTAATATTCCATGAAATGAAGTTCAGAGAAGTCTTTTCTGCTTTTTTTCCAGGTCCAGGATCTTGTTTTCAACTTGCACATGATCCTCTCTGACACGGTCAAGATGAAGGAGCACCAGGAAGATCCTGAGATGCTGATAGATCTCATGTACAGGTAGAGAAGACGTGCAGACACCAACAGCACAGCTCTGATTCCAGTCCAGTGTCTTCCGTCATCGTGATCATTTTGTTCTCGTTGTCGTTGTGGGATCACTAGGATTGCAAAGGGCTACCAGACCTCTCCGGATTTGAGACTGACGTGGCTACAGAACATGGCTGGGAAACACTCGGAGAGGAACAACCATGCCGAGGCTGCTCAGTGTCTGGTGCACAGCGCCGCTCTGGTGGCCGAATACCTGAGCATGCTGGAGGACCGCAAGTATCTCCCAGTCGGCTGTGTCACCTTCCAGGTAAGGTCAACTCAGTGTAACAACGTCAATGTGACAAGGTGTGTGGGAGTGTTCCAGACATCCTGAAGAAATAATCTCCATGAATCTATTTTTCTTTGTAAATGTCTTTCAGAACATTTCCTCTAACGTGCTGGAGGAATCAGCAGTCTCTGACGACGTGGTTTCCCCAGATGAGGAGGGCATCTGCTCAGGGAAATACTTCACAGAGATCGGCCTGGTGGGACTCCTGGAGCAGGCTGCTGCCTCCTTCTCCATGGTAAGAAGCGGAATCAAAAAGATGGATGATGATACCGATATCAGAGCATCTGCCTCACTTTGCTAATATTTGTTCATGTTATGACATCTGGATGCTTTTTTTAAATATAGAACACGGTTTATAAATGTTGACTGCCTGGCATTTTAAAATAGCATCATTAATCAAAAGAAAAACGGAGAAGAAATAATAACAATGTAAAATTATACAAAGCATATTCATCTTGACCAGACAGACCACGTGGAAAAATTCAGTCTGGGCATAATATATTGAAGCAGTATTTCAAAACCTTGTTTTGGGAAATAAACAAATCCACATAACTTGGTCAGCTCCCAATTCATGCTTATAATTTATCAAGCAGCAGGAAGTAAACACTTGCTCTGCTGTGTTTTGCTCAAGTGCGGTAGCGAAGATAAAGATCATAATAAATAAAATAAGCACACTAGAATATGCAAATAGAAGACAAACATGGCTGGTTAAAGTTTTGGCCCCCTGGCCTTCATCACAAACTTTTCTGATGATTTTTTTTACTTTCAAGTGTTAGTATGCAGGTCTTTTTTTAAATATTATATATCATTATATATTATAATTAGTTGAATATTTTATTGTAGCACTAACATATCTCTCTTGCCCTATCAGGCAGGCATGTACGAGGCAGTGAACGAGGTGTACAAGGTACTGATCCCCATCCATGAAGCCAACAGGGATGCCAAGAAGCTCGCCACCATTCATGGTAAACTACAGGAAGCGTTTGGCAAAATTGTGCATCAGGTAAACACACATTTAATCTACAAACATTTCCACTCCTACACCAAGCTACAGTAGACTGGGTTGTGAATCTGAAATTAGACAAAAAAAAACGTTTTACCATCACACCCTTTATATTTTGTCATTACATTACAAATTTTCTTGTTCAAGTCTAAATCCAGTGAAGATCATGTGCTCCAAGTTTTGTGTGATTTAAAAGATGTTAAAAGATCAAAAACTGCACGTCGAACTTTCACAACCACTTTTTCATACACCTGTCACACTTATGAAGCAGTAAAGAAGGGTTAAGAGTCATCCAAAGAGATTTAAAAGAGAAGAAAGGGACAAAACTAAGGCCTCAAGGAACAAAGTCCAGATGTAAAAACGTGTCGCCCGCAGTGCCTCAGAAAGTCAAAACCTGATGAAAGTGCACCGATGTTGCCAGACAGCTTCGCATGGCGGAATGTAGGATTTTAATACCATTACATTTATTTATTTATTTAGATCTTGTGCCTGCTTTACCAATTTGTGTGAGCGTGCTTGATGCGCGGGGAGAGAGTCCACGTGTCCTCTGACTTGGAGACCTGTGCTCCTTTTTTTCAGTTTTTTTGTATCTCCTCTTACAATTTTGGGTCACTTGTCACAACATTTTACACACTTGTCGGTGTGGGGAAGGCGATGATCACTTTAAATCAATAATCTGTTTCAGTTTCCAATTTATTTGCAGATTTTTGTGACATTATGGTATACATTACATTAAAAGAAAAGATTCATTGCCTCAATCGCAGTATAATGAAAGTTTTAATGTGTATGTAAACATTTGGCAACGACTCAGACATCAACACATCCAAGTCGCTGAGTAAAATCAAGTTAATCTCTAATGATAAGGTCATGTTTTATCTTTGTTATTTCGAGCTGAGGTGCTTAGCTGTGTGTGTGTGCGCTAAGGTGTGTGTGTGTGTGTGTGTCTTGTTGACTTGTCCTGTATTTTCTTTGTCACACAGAGTACTGGCTGGGAGGTAGGTGGCTAAACAGTTCCTGCTTGGCCCTGCTCATGTCGTTTATTTGACTTTATTATTATTATTACTATTATTATTTGCTAGCTGTGGGCGTTGTGTTGCTCTCTGCTTTGTCACAAACATCCATTAACATCTGCAGACATCGTCCAGTCGACTGTCTGCCTGCCTGGGGACGCTCGTTGCCGTTGTTCAGGCAGCAGCTCCTCCCCTCCGCTCTCCTCTCTTCACCTCTTCCTGTCCGAGAAGAGCTTATTCATTTATTTTTTTCCTTTTATTTTTTAACGTGACAGTGTTGACAGGCTGTGCATGGGAGCCGAAAGTGTGTGACACTAATGA
This sequence comes from Brotula barbata, assembly GCA_900303265.1. Taxonomy (NCBI): domain Eukaryota; kingdom Metazoa; phylum Chordata; class Actinopteri; order Ophidiiformes; family Ophidiidae; genus Brotula; species Brotula barbata. Next base: position 5,158 of record OMNV01014060.1, read on the forward strand.
CAAACATCTCAGTGAATGCATCATCCGCACAGTGCGCACTTTACCCTCCACATCTGCTGTTTGTCCGTCAGTCCGGTCATTGACTGATGCCACCTTCTGTCACACTTCCTCTCATCTCATCTTCAACCACAGGGCTCGATTTCAGTGTTTTTGTATCTCAGCCACGGGTCATCCCCCTTTACATACACAAACTGTTTGTATTTTGGGTCAAAGTTGGAGCAAAAATGATGCAATTCCATTTTTTCTCACAGTAATTCCTTTGGATTACTCCATTTGTTTGGATTTTGATGCGTTTGTTTTTCCTCTTGCCCTTAGCTTTAAGAGTTGTAAACTAAATCGACCCCTGATTTGTTTTTGTTCCATCCATTCTGCCCCTTTTTAACAGATATTAACCTCTGAGTTCTCATGGTTTGTTGCATGAATTGGACCCCAGCACTCCTGCTTTGAGGGTGCATGGTGTGACTCTCGGGATTGTGGATCTTTGATTTCCCCCCCACTTTCTCTCTGTTACCACGCTGTCTGCCTTTGCATGGTTTGGATCCACAATGAGTTTCTTGAAATAAATCCAGATTTGTTCTTCTTCTGTTGCTGTTGGTGACGCTGTATAATTCCTGTGTTACTTTGTCTTTGTGTTGTTTTTGATATTCTCTCGAGGTGGCCAATCCTGATTAAAATTTGTTCTGTTTTCTCCTTTTTTTGATTTGCCTGGTTGCCGACCCTTCCTTCCCACTTTACTTAATTGTGTGTTGTGGTAAGTTCCCAGTTTTGAGGGTTTCATTCAATTTTTGCTCACATTTCTTTTATAAAGCAGTGACATGTTGAGGTATCTCTTTGACCTTTACGTTCTCCTATGGGTTGTTTTTGCCAGCGGTGGGATTCCAAACTGATTCTTTCCTCTTCTTCCATCATGACTTCTTATTTGATATACAAACACACACAGACACAGCAGCCGGTGTCAGATTTGCTTCACCTCATGGTTTCAGACTTTCTGAATGATCTCTCTAACACGGTTCTCTGCAGAACAGCTCCGTTTCAGCGTACTTCTGTAGCACAGCAGGTAGTTGTTAATCCATATAATAGAGGTGATCCGCTTAGACATTTCTGAGGTTGTGTGTATTGTGTAGTAGCAACGACAACAACTCAATTGAATTCATATGCCGCAATATTGAACTAAGCATTACATCCCAGTATAACAGTGTGACATCAGTAATCAGATATTTTATGGATTAGAGCAGGTTTTGAGGACTTTTTATTGGGAAATATCTTTGCGGGGAGGTCTGCAGGGCTCGGTGCAGACACACCGTGATGTGCTGTGCTGTTGAAGTATGCAGATGTCTCCATTACAGAAGGCCTCCCTACAGACTGGAGGAGTTTCAAATGAACAATCGTGGGCCGTGAGTGAAATCTTAGTCCCAAGGCCCTGAACAAAGACAGTGGACCAAAGAGGGACCGTAATCCTAATCTGACCTCTGCTTTGGCTCACATCTGTAGACGAGTGCAGATGGAGGACGAGATGATTGGTCCAGTGTTACTCTGACACGCTGCACCGTGATCGTTACGTCATTATTAAACCATCTCACACAGCGAGACATGAAATTCAAGTTCGCTGTGATCTCAGTTTCCAGGAGCCTTTCAAGTAGAGACGTGGAAGTTTCTCGGCTGGACGTTTTCTTATTATTGAGCTTTAATATAATCTTCGTCTTAAGGCATTGAAGACGTCTTTAATCTGAGAAACGGTCGTTTCCTTTGAGTTGTTACTCAACGTTTCCCTCCTGTTCTCTTTCTCTCCGTGTGACTCTGGAAGGATTTTTTTCTGTGATATGATCATTTATTTTCAACCACGTTTGTGTTTCATCCTTAAGTTTTGCTTCTTTTCCTCAAATGGGAAGATTTGAATTTGAAACCCAAATGAATCTGCAGTACTCTGAAGTGAGGATGCTTCATTTTTATCCATCAGCTAACTTCATACAAAGAGCAGCAATAAGAGAAGAACTCTTGACTCTGTCTTTGGGGTCGTCGTCATGGCAGCAGAATGAATTTGGGCCCGATCAGACTTTTACACACCGTTGTAGATATGAGGCTCATTAGTGTGATGTTGTGTGTGATGATGAGCTCGAGGACTCTCCTCAATCTGACACCGGCCCTCACACACATCACTCCAATTGTTGTTACACACGATGCGGTACAAGAATCCCATGTTTTTGTTTCATTATTGAAATTTGACAAGAAATGATTATTTTTCCAAGGGAACACCAAAAGTCACTTTGTTCACTGTTGAACTCATCTTCATCGGTCGATTCTCCCTGATTGAGTCAGAGGTTTCTTACTGTGGCAGAGAGCTCAAGTTTTAGGTGTGAAAGACTTTTTGGACAGAAGCTGAACTAAACTAAACTAAATCACCATCTATTGTAAATTGCCACGGAAACTCTGATCTGAATAAAGTTTGATTTTGAATCACAGTGATGAGCCCAAAGCTACATCAGGACACATTCTACAGACATTTACAAACGCCAACTCTTTAAAAAGTGTTATGTTACTTCTAAAAAATCCTTTCATTGAAGTGTTGTCCTCAATCATCGATCATCCTTTATCAGTGTCTAAGAGGTTAAGGACAGTTTGTTCCAAAGCTTCCTGATTAGTTTTCCCTCTTCGTCACTGAGCTCCATCTGATTTGGAACGATGACGTCGGTTGAAGTCTTCGTCACGTCTGTGTGCAGACTGATCAGAGTAAACGTGTCGTTATCCTTCGCATTCTTCATCCCTAACACGAAATCTTCTCCACCCTCAGGACGGGAAGAGAATGTTCGGTACGTACTTCAGAGTGGGATTTTACGGCTCAAAGTTGGGAGACTTGGACGAGCAGGAGTTTGTGTACAAAGAGCCGGCCATCACCAAGCTGGCAGAAATCTCTCACAGGCTGGAGGTAAACACAGCACGGGGGACGTACGTGTGCAGGTCTACGTCAGTCAGATGAAGACCGACCGATTTTTACTGATTCTACCGGGAAAATGCTGCATATTTGGGGTTTTATTGGACCAGAAAGTGAGCAGGACCACATGTTTGTCTCCTCAGGGATTCTATGGGGAACGGTTTGGAGAGGACCAAGTAGAGGTCATCAAGGACTCCAACCCCGTGGACAAATGCAAGCTGGACCCAAATAAGGTCGGTGTCCAAGGAAACGCCCACATTCATGAAGCTGATGTGTTATGAGTACATCACCTCAAAGGTCTTCATTAGACTCCGCCCACTCTGAAAATGCTGTTTATCTTTATATGTATGTATGTATGTGTGTGTGTGTGTGTGTATGTTTGTATGTACACAGATAAAAATGATAGCTTTTATAAACCAACCCTTGGAGTAGTAACGACGGTGACAGCGACGAACGGCTGAATCTTTGTGATGTTTAATATCTTCGTCCCTCTCTCCCTGTAGGCGTACGTCCAGATCACGTACGTGGAGCCGTACTTCGACACGTACGAGATGAAGGACCGCATCACCTACTTCGACAAGAACTACAACCTGAGACGATTCGTGTACTGCACTCCCTTCACCCTGGACGGCCGGGCCCACGGGGACCTGCACGAACAGTTCAAACGCAAGACCATCCTCACCACCTCGCACGCCTTCCCCTACATCAAGACACGCATCAACATCATCCACAAAGAGGAGGTAGGTACCAGGAGGAGGGCAGGCTCCTCCTCCGGCCGTGCCGTCGGTGCGTTCGTCCTGGTCACGCGGTCATCTCTCTGCTCCCAGATCATATCCACGCCCATCGAGGTGGCAATAGAGGACATGCAGAAGAAGACGCAGGAACTGGCCTTTGCGACCCACCAGGATCCCGCTGATGCCAAGATGCTGCAGATGGTCCTGCAGGGCTCAGTGGGCACCACGGTGAACCAGGTAAACTTTAAGATGGAGCCGGAGGAGCTGAGGTTTAGTTTGGGAGCAGGATACAGATACGGAGCGTTAGCACACAAAGACGCCCAGAGTCCGGGTTCACAGGCATCCTGGGCATCCTGGGTATCAGTGGGGGGTAAAGTACGTCCGAGTTATCTCAAAAGACAAACAGAAATCAGCCTCTGCACACACTCACCAGTGTGTGTGTGTGTGTGCATGACTGAGTGAGTGTTTACTGCACCGTTGTCAAAACGCGGCAAGAAACATACAGTGAACACAGCTTTGATCTCACCGCACAGCACGGTGCCTCAGAGGCACGTGTTCGATTCCCATCTCCCCCAAGATGAAGCAGAAATGCAGACGAGAGAAAGAGAGAGAGAGAGAGAGAGAGAAAGAGAGAGAAAGTTTTCATTGGGCAGTGAAGACGCAGGCGTATAAATAAAGTGGATGGATGGAGGATGACGAACCGTTTTGTTTTCTGCTCAGGGGCCGTTGGAGGTCGCTCAGGTGTTTCTGTCAGAGATCCCCAGTGACCCCAAGCTGTACAGACACCACAACAAACTGCGGCTCTGCTTCAAGGACTTCACCAAGAGGTACGTCTGCGCGTCTACGTCTGTACGTCTGCGCGTCTGTACGTTAACGTTAGCGTACGTCGAGGGACACGCGCATCACAGCAGCAATAAAAGCAGAGCTACTTTAGTGTCTGCAGGCCGTGACACGGCACGAGTCACAAACACAAGACAGCCCCAAACGTTGGTAACTGGGGGCATCGTGTGCTTCGTGCTTTTATTTTGAAATCAGTCTTCCACTCATTCTGAGTAGCATTAATTCATTCATTTTCCCAAAGCTGCAGGAACCCTGAAAAAGATTATATTTGTTGCAATTATTTAAATGCAAAAACGTATTAAAAATGAATGTAAATATCTAAAAATACGCACACAAATATTGTATATGTACGTCTATAGTTAAGCTGTATGACATCATTCATGTGTCTTGTCATTGATTTTGTGCCAAAAAGGTGTGAAGATGCTCTGCGTAAGAACAAGAGCCTGATCGGTCCGGATCAGAAGGAGTACCAGAGGGAGCTGGAGAGGAACTACCACCGCCTGAAGGAGGCGCTGCAGCCCCTCATCAACAGGAAGATCCCACAGCTCTATAAGCCCGTTCTGCAGGTGAACTCCCACAGGTAAGATGGAGCCAGAGACGCCGCAGAGAGAGAAGTGAGGAGTGGAGAGAGTGGAGAGAGAGGAGAGAGTGGAGAGAGAGAAGTGAGGAGTGGAGAGAGTGGAGGAGTGGAGAGAGAGAAGTGAAGAGTGGAGAGAGTGGAGAGATGAAGTATGTTTAGGATCGATGACATCATTCTGTGCTTTTGCTTCTGTAAACATCACGCAGCAAACGGACAGCTTGACCAGGTAGTCTGCGACGTTTGTGTCTTTCTGTTGTGTGTCGGCGTCGTTCTGCGTCTGTTTTTGTCTCCGTCTGTCCTTCGCCGTGTAGAAATTCTGGATTTCATTTTCAAACAAAATCTTTTTCAAATTCACACGAATTTGGGTAAAATCTAATCTTAACGTCATCATTCATTGGAAACCGACTCAAACATCACTGCTTAGAGTAAAAACGTTTGAGTCAGCGTATATTACTTGAAATCCGCTGGTTGTTCGTGCCGCGTTGAACTTTTTGTGCCTTTTTGTGCTCATTGCCGTCTTATTCTTTTCTTATCTTTCTGTTTGCAGAGATTCCTTCAGCAGAATGAGTTTTCGCAAGCTCGACATTTGAAGAAAAAGAAGAAGAAGAACGCACGTTAAAGAATCTGCAATGTTAATTTATTCCTGAGTGTACATACGAGCGTGTTGAGAGTCCGCGAGTGTTCCCGAGAAGGCGCGAAAAGAAAAGCGACAGTGTCGGAGCTCGGTCAGTCGGTACGTCATTCCAGTGTCTTAATTTGTTTACAGACAAACTGTTCCACTATCAGTGATACAAACAAAGTAAATCTGAGAGATTAAAGGGACACCTTGGCATTTTCAACTTTTACCTGCATTTACTTTGGCCATTTTTCACTTTAGGGAACAAAGCGTGTACGTGTATTCCTTCTTGAAACCAATGCAAACTGCTGAGCGCCTGTTAGTATTTATGAGTGACATCACACTCTGACATCATTCTATAGTGCCAAATTACTTTGATTTGCCAAATTTTGACAGGTGTCTGCAGAGACGGTACTTTAAAAAAAAACAAAAAAAAAAGTCAAGGTGTCTTTTTAATTCTGTACAAAGTGTCAAATCTGTATTTAATTTCATGTGTGCACTTTTTTATTACGGCGTAGCAATGCATTTTACAACTTGAAAGTCATCCCAAAAATGTGGGGAAAGAGGATGAAAACATGCAAAAAAAAAACGGTACCGTTATTTATCATGAGGCTTTATTATCAGTTTTAGTTCAAGCGACACGTTAGGGACTTGAAACATCCTTGTATAATTTTATGCAGTTTTGTTTTGTTTATTTTAAATATTTTACTAAATAAATATTTTATTGTTCACTTAGGTCACGCTGGTCGTCTTTCTTCATTTAGTTGTTTTTAATTTCATAATGACTTTTAATAAAATGTGATTTCATGATTGGAGAATGACAACGTGCCGTAAATCGGATTGGATTGGACGGATTCGAATTGTAGCCAAACTCTAAGACAAAAAGTAAGAATTCACACTCAGAATTGACTATTGGGGCTTCTGATTTCTACAGGATTTAAATTTTTTCTTCTTCTCAGAATTCCTTTAAAAAAACCCATCTTTGTTCTAGTCCTTCTGTGTGATTGGTAATTGTCCCACTATGATCTTTTAGTTCCTCGCACATCTAACGTTAATTTTGAGGTGCAATAATGCCCAACCTCTGGTTTTTGGTATGTGAATTTTGTCAAACGTGGCCCATGACATCCATCCAAAACCCTTCATATGTATCAGTCGTACGACTTCCTGCAGACTTTTTGATCAGTGAGGACAACAAATGAGCAATCGGTGAAAGATTTAACCATCTTACAATCAGAGAGGAGGACCGTAAAGATAAAAACTTTATTGATCGTGGTGCAAACCTTCCAGCATTTACATATTTACAGTAAGAGAACACAGACAGCTGGAAAGAGGAACAAACAATGTCACTTTGCTTCACGCAGATTCAGTAAGCACTTACTTACATAAAATGTCAATATTTTTCATATTTCAGCAGAGAAACATCTACTCCAAAGAATGAACGAATGAATGAATGGCCTGCCCTGTATGACCGCATGAATATGCTGCTAACTGCAACTAATGGAACCGTCTTCATGTTTTATTTTAAAGCCCAAGGGATGCATTCTGGGTAAACCTATAAAATTCCACATTTTAAAAGAAAGTGTTACACCCAGAGGATTTAGGATTTTAAAAAAAATAAGGAATTCTCCAGACACGATGAGATTTTCTATTTTTCTATGTTGTATACTTCTTAATGGATTACTCTTGTGAAAAGGCCCATTAAACTGATCCATATTCCTCCTTAAAAATGTAATGGTTGTCTAAAAAATGAGACCTTTTAACTCCAGTATGAATTATTGATGCTAATTTGTCCTTCTTGAAATAAACCTGAACATTGTGCCATAAATTGTTCTCATTACACTCTTGACCGGCGTTGAAGGGGTTAAGCTCTTCGGGCCTTCCACCCGATGTGATGAACGTGTTATTTATGAACACATTGGGTCTTTGTTGGACTGATTCAGACCGTTCTTAGGTCTAACAAAGCACCGATTAAGGAACGAGCTTTAGGTTTGGTGAGTGATTATTAAACTTTGTTAAGATGTTAAACACCTTAGATTATTCCTCCACTAATTACACATCAGATCCAAGGCCAACGTTTCGGTTTATCTTACACAGACCTAAACATTTATATTAAAAAACGTCTGAACAGCCAAACAGAGGAAAGAACAGTTTGGGCACAACAGGAAAAAAAAATCATCAGCAGGTGAATGAAGAGAGTGGAAATAAATGTCTAACTTTATTTGGCTTCAGGTCAAGAACTCGTATCCCAAAGTGTCCTGGGCTGCAAAATACAGAAGATAATGGGAATGATAATAGCTTAAAAAATATATATACTGTATATATGTACAAATGTTGATCTTCATTTCATCTCATCCAGAACGGAGAGACAACACACACACAGA
>OMNV01014062.1:0-12695 GCA_900303265.1 Brotula barbata
CGTGTCAGGTTCCTAAGTTCTAGACAAAATTTCACGGTTATTATAGCGCCACCGTCAGGCCACCGGATGTACATTTGTAAAGAATAAAGAGAGTTCACGGTTGGGATAGTAGAAAGTAGAAGATTAAAGAAATAAGACATCAATACATAACTATTTCACACTGAGGAACAAACACAGTTTCCTTTACTTGCAAAAATACATTTTATTTTTGTTGTGCAAATGAAAGTTCCACAAAATATTGAAGGGAAGGTTAACATTGACGCTCCCCCTTTACATAAATGTGACCGATATGGCGACTTATTTGTTTGGCTGTGTTTAACATTCTGAAATTGTGTCTACATGTTTGTATTCTACGAGCTAAAATCAATCACTTGATGTGCCAAAAAAACACTCACTGTGTAAATACACGCCGTACTTCCATTTTTGTCTGTCCTGCAATTAAGGCAAAAATGTGAATGGGACATTCAAATGGACTTCCACAGTTCATGAAGTGTTTTATTTGGAGATTTGGAGTCCACCAGGAGAGGAGATGCACACACAGGTGTTTTTTAAGGCCTGTTGGAGGATTCTAAAGTGGCTGAAACTCCCTTTCAGCTGTTCGAATTAGGAAGTAAACTATCCAAATTTAACTCTCCAGCGTGGAAATAAACAAGGTGACTTCGAATTTGGAAGGTCGGATAGATTTACAATCACGTGGGTCTGTAACTTTGAGAAAGCCTGCGTCAATTTAACTCTAATGGTCTGCAACTTGTTCTAATCCTTCCATTTAAACGCTGGACTGAACTGAGGTGTATTATTATCACTCCTTCAGGACACTGAATCCACAGCAACTGAATTACTATTTAGTTAGTTTATCAACCTGCCATTCAATTTCCTGAGCTGAATTTGAGATGCCGACTACGCTTTCACACCATGCAAATACTCGCTTCCTCCCTGAGAAAGCATGTCCACGGAGTGAAAATCCTGCTTGATGGGCCCGGATTACGAGGTCCAAAGCCTGACGGCCTCTGGGCTGAGGTCATGCTGGTTTCCACCGTTCAGGATCAGTCTTCCTCCGAGGAGAGCTCTGCTCCTACGTCGTGAACCTCTCTGTAGGCAGCCATGGGGCCACCGTCAGGAGAGTAGCTCCCCATAGAGACCCTCAGTGCCTCAGACATTTTCTGGGCTGCCTCCTTGGCCTGCAGCTCCTGAAATTAAACAGAACATAGAGAAAAAGTTGACATGAATGGGCTGGTAAACCAAAAACAGGCACATTATTATAAAGACGGTTCTAAACAGGAGGCGGAGGACTGGTAATGAGCCCTACAGAGGCCTCCCTGAGTGCACATTGTCTGATGTTTTGGCTCCAAAGTGGTACAATGCCGTGTGGGCTTTTCGGACACACTGCAGGAAACTGATATGGACTCAAACACAACCCACACATGCTGCACTGACTGTTGATTAATGTCAAAGTCATTTAACTGGATGTTGGAGCGTAAAGACAATTCAAATCAGCTGACAGGCGACAACTCATGTTTGTTTCCAATTCAGATTTTCAGAGGAACTGATCTTGATGTTGGTTACACCGGGCAGATGGCAGCTGTTCCGATCCCACACACGTTACATGTAGCAGCAGTGTGTTTCATCCAGGATCAAAACTAATTGAATCACCGCATCACACAAGTCGTCAGGTAGCTTTTCCACTGACCTGCTGTCTTTTGGTATGTTCCTTAATGAGGAGGGCTGACTCATCCAGAGACAGAAGCTGGGCCGGGTTATGGTGGAGGGGAGGGAGCGTGGCTGCAGTGATGTCATCCAGGTGCTTCCTGTCGTGCTCCTTTCTGGCTTGAGCAGAGAGTGGCGACGAGTCACCGGAAGACTTACCGGGTGACGAGGTTCCTAATGGAGCGTCCCCACTTCGATGGAGGGGCCTGGGGACAGAGATTTCACTCAGAGTCAACTGACGGACGATGATCACACACCAAATAGGACACAGAGACACGGGAAATACTCACTGATTTGGTCTGAATTTTGGTTTTGTGGGAGCTGGCAGCGCCTCCGTTCTTTCCACAACAGTTAAATAATGAGGCTTTTTTGGCATCTGCTTCCCAAGAAAGTAATTGTCTCTTGCAGTGCTGTTTAACATGTCTTTGGACTCCGTACTTGTGATTTCAGACAGTTTGACCCTTTCCAAGGCCTCCACAAGGTCACCCTCTTTTGTCTGATCAGAGTTCCGGGAGGCCCCCGTGGCGGCCGTCTCCATGGTTTCACACGTAGCCCCTCTGGAGACAGACAGGTCTTGTTGCTTGTCCAAAGTTGTGTTTTCCCTCACATGAGCGGAGACAGGTAAGGTCTCCCTCTCCTGGATCATGTGGTCTGCAGCATCCTCTCCGTGTCCACGTCCCTGTGGGGCTGCTGTCTTGTTGTGGAGAGGACGTTGCTGCATAGTAAAAGCCTGCTGGTACTTGGATTGGAACTCGGTCCTGGCAGCAGACAGGGCGCTTTGTTTTCGCTCCTCTTCGTCATGGTACTCGATGGCTTGTCGAACTTTCTCGGCAAATTCTCTTATCTTTTTCCCTTTATCAGGAAGAGTCTGTAACAACCTCCTGGAAAACAGCAACAAAACATTTATTCAAACCTGAACTTATTCTATCATCCAAACCAAACCACTGTCTTGTATAGAAACAGTTCTGCTGAAGTGCTTCCGGATCAGGCCGGACATACACAAAAGGACAAGTTGGAGGGACAGAAAACTACATTTTAGTACCGCTGGCTGCATTTACACCTCGAATTAACACTCAGTCTTATTTATTACCGTAGGATGTAGAGAGCAGACCTCAAAAACAGCGTTCTCAACATTTTGTGTGTGTGTGTGTGTGTCATAGAATATTAAAATCATATTAGTTCTATTTGTAATAAAGTAATTAGAACTGAGCATCAACATCAGGTATGTTTTTCCTTATATGACATTTTAAGTGTTTAAGTGAATCTCCATCCTGTTTACAATTTAATGAATATAAAAAAAACAATACCTGTTATTTAATTGTTGTTTTTTTATTCACATATCTTGTATATGTACATACAAAAATGTATATATTTACATTCTGCTATATAACTAAACTATATAACTGTATAACTCCGAGTTGTTCATAAAATCTGCGTGTTAAACACTACAGCGGCGCCGTCTAATACTCGGGTCCACTTACTACATATAACCTATTAGATGTATGTATAATGGAGGTAATACTTTGTAGATCGTGTACCATGTGTGTATTCCAGCGGGACGTGGCTCTGGCTAACCCACAGCTTGTCGTACCGGTGTAGTGGGACAGTCCCGAAGGAAAATGGACATTGGCGTGGTCCTTGTGGTCTACAGGAATTAGACCGGGCCCTTGTGGACGTACCTGTTGGTCAGGATCTTGTCCTGGCGGAGCAGCAGTTCTTGTAGGTCCTCTTTACTACGCAGTCTCAACTCCCCCAGATGTCCCTGACGGTCCGTCCACGAAGGGGACATCACTGTTTGACGGGAGTCAGCCACAGCTTCACGTAAGGACGCAGTCGCAGTTTATTCCCCGGATTATACAGAAACAAACTGTATGTCGGTGTGTTTAAGGACTGATCAAAGTTTACTAAACCCCAACAGATATGTCACTCTAACAACATTACACAGCCGGGTGTCAATACACGAGCTGAGTCTCTGCACTGTCTGAGTTGCGCCTGTGCAGTAAGATCGTCCATCTTTGACAGTTAGCTACGGCTACTCGATAGGGACAAACTACATCGTTACCGACGCGGCACAATACGCGAAGAAGTCCGAACTACTACGTACGTATTTATCGTACATGTTATGTTTTGGCTTTATTTACAATTATCTAATACAACCATTTAAGGCACATTTTCAATAATCAAAAACACAGTATAACAATATGAATAATCTACACACAAAAAAAACAACATAAAAGAAAGAGTGAGAGTCTTATTCCAAGTAACATGAATAAGTCCATTAAGGCAGTAGGTTTCAGGGCGTTTCTGTCATACTTTGAAAAAACTTTGACAAGAGCATGAGTTCATTCTTCCGTATATTGAAGTGGAGTTTCACTTCACTAAGAATTTGCATTTATGGATGAAGTGTTTACTCAACAAATTGAAAAAAAAAACACTAATGTTTTTTCCGCTTCTTCCTTTTCTTCGTTGCGTTTATTGGCGATAAGCAAACAACGAAGTGGTAAATTACCGCCACCATCTGGCACGGAGTGTGTACTGCGCTCATACTGACAATGTTGACAACTAAAAATAAAAATGCATAGATAGAATAAATCAAGAATGTTCTCTCACTCGACTTTGTTCTTCTCAGATACTGAAACATAAAAAAAGCATTTATCCCCAAAGTTACCCTGCAAAAAGTCCCTCAAATTATAATTTAAATTATCCAAGATTTGACACCAGCTCCCTTCTTTCTTCATAATATCTTGGACATTAATGATTATATTTCTTATTCTTTTTTTTCTGTGTTATGATTCCCTATTCTGTTCTGTGTGTCCAGATATCAATCTCTGATCATTTCCTCCTTCCTGTTTCTTCCAGCAAATCACAGGTATTTGAATGTTATAATATCTTCTAGTTTATTTCTTCAACACACAATAATTCCATCAAAATTGCAATACTTTCACTTGTGTAAACAGGTGAAAGGATTGTTAGAAATGCTCTTTGAATTCTGTCACAGTAAATGCAACATCTACTTTATTCACGTTCTTTGAATAATTCTGTACACGGCTGTACTTTACTGTATGTGTTGTATTTATGCTGTATTTATGTACTGTATTTATGCTTTTGTTACCTGGGCACTCAAAGTAAAGCATTTATATTTATTCTTGTGGGCTCAAACATTGCGACACTGCAGGATTAAACACAGTTGGATTAATATGTAGCCAATTTATTCCCAGTTCTACTGCATGCTGTGCAGCCGACCAAACACTCTTTTTTTTCCCCTGTCGTTTTCCTAACATGCTTCTTCTTCTTCTTCCCCCGTGCTCCTCCTCCTCAATACAACTGCCTTTATTCTGTTTCTATCGGGTACGATTTTACACAGATTTCCCCAGAATGCATCCTGTTATATTTGGTACAATTTAGAAGTTTGGGCATTCAGTAAAGTTTAAACTAAAACCGAATGAAGTTGGACAGAGTGGATCATAAATGTAATTTTATGATGCAAGCGGTGGAGTTAATTGACGTGATCAGTACAGATGGCACACACACACACACAGACACATACACACACACACACAGACACAGTCTCACACACATACACACGTATATATAAACTTTATTTTGCAAATATACATTAGCTTCATGTTGTTAGCGTTCAGATTGATATGTATTGTTGAGGAAAAGGCACATCAGAATCAGCTATTCCTTCTTCATGGACAGAGTTCTGGCAGTGCTGCGTAATACTCGTGCCAGTGGCTCAGGAATGGCAGTCGCCTTCATCACCTCAATATTCTCCAGACTTAGCAGATTAGCCGTATAATTGACCCTGTAGCCAGTTCACACAGATTCATTCCCACCACCGGTATCAGATAGCAGGTTGTTCACAAAGGCACAAAAGCTTGTTAATAAATATTTTTTTTTACAGAATATGACAATAATAAAATAACATTTCATTTCATTTGTACAGAGCAAATATAAAACGATAGGAAAATACGTATTAAGATGATCAACCTTCACATGGGTTATATGCTCCAATCTCCACGAGCTGCGTAAGAATGCTACATTCACTGTAAACAAAACAAATACAGACCGTCAATAATTTATCTACAAATGATGTTTACAGAGCGGTGGCATGCACAACCAACGGGCACTCGAACTGGCAAAGTGCCTATTTCAGGATTTATTCACTCAGGATGTGTGTGTGTGTGTGTGTGTGTGTGTGTGTTTCTGTGCTTCATTCTTCACTTTGAGTTGTTCAAGTGGCCCTCTATTCACCACAGCCACTCCTGTGACCGCGTTTATGTCTTGATTTAACGTACGATCTGGCTTCATTACCCACCGAGATCATATGGTAATGCTCCCAGAATGCATTGTGACTGGATCACTATCCGATCTTGAGAGTGTATCTCGGTCACAGGTATGCAGGTGTACAGTTGGAACACATTCATGAGGTAAAACCCGCCCATGAGCTGAACACATCATCCTGGCTCGTGTTCCCGATCTGATCACTATCGTTAATAAAGTTATTTTGAATCAGGAGTTAAGACTACAACACGGACAGTGATGAAAAAAGGAAACTCTATTACCACTGTCTGGGAGGTTGTTTTGTTGTCGTTTAGCATCTCAAAACCCTATTGACAAGTTTCAGTGAAACTTGATGGACAGGTTGGACGTGATCCAGGGAGGAACTGTTTACGTTTTAGTAGTGGTTGACCTGAGGGTGGCGCTGTGGGAACCACTTTTTTCAACTGTACAATGATTTTCCCTTACATCCTGGGTTCAGGGTTCATCTGCTTCCATCCATGTAGGCCACCTGTTAAGTATGTTATTACAACTCATGAATTCAAGTCGTATTTTAAGACCAAATTTTGCAAAAAATGAACCATAAATTGACCTGATGGTGCATCAGAATAACAAGAAGTTCTTTGGAGCTGATGATTGACAGGTCAGTGGGTTGGTTTGTTAAATTTCGAGGTCTGTGCAGCTGCTGCTGTTTTATAAATGGATGACCATTATCCAGAGTTAACAGCGTAACGACCCTAATGATGCAGCAAGCATCCAGACAATGAGAGCACATGTTACCAATCTAAGTCCCGTCCTCTTCCACATCCTGAGATTTGTACTGGAAGGTTTAAGAATCCGTGTCCTGCATGTCATCGGTCTTCAGGTGGTTTTTAGAGCACTCAACATCATGCCGTGTGTGATTTGATCAGCATCCGTATGCATGTGACAGCAGACGCTGACGTGTAATGAAGCAATTTTACGTTTACACTACGATGTGATTGAAAAAGTGACATCATAGTTCAGTGTATTCTCACTCCCGAGTAACTGACCGCGATCATGTGATTATTACTGGATTTACTGTGGAATATGAACCGAGACAAAGCCGCTTGGATTTCCTCGGGCACATTTTTGCCTTAGTCGCTGTACTAATTTTTTTTTTTTGAATTCTTGAATATGGAGTGCATGTAAACGGAGTGAGCGGAGTAACTCACTGTGAGCACACGTGCCCCTTTTTTTTACATTGATGAGCCAAACCAAGCAGAGGAGAGTTTTAGGAATCATTTATCTTCATCTTTGATGTTATTTCCATAAGTTTCATGAAGGGTGTGTAGACTTGAGACGGACGTAATTGTGACAGAGAAGAGTTCTGCGTTTGAGGAGATCTCGGAGGACTCGTGCTGGTTTCCGCGTACGTCGATGCGTCCACCTCGTCGTTGCCGGACCGCGCCGGGCCGAGCGGTTCGGACTCGGTCGGCTGCGAGTTTGACGGCGTTGCGTTGTGGGACTGCAGGGAGCGGCTGTACTCGATGGGAGTGTAGCGGAGCAGACTGCACTCCAGCCTGCTGGGCGGCGGATTTGTGCTTCGTGAAGTCCTTGTTTGCATGGTGGTTTTCAGGTAGAAGGGGGGCCTCGTGTGTGAGCTCGAGGACTGAGCGGGTTCGGTTGGAGCAGGGGGTCCAACGTCTGGCTTTGGTGCTTCAGTTCTGCGGGATTTACATTGAAAGAACGCAGTGAGCAGCAGAACAGACACGCCCCATGTACGCTGACGTCATCACACGTCCCCTCAGAGTGGTCCTCTTACCTGGGGAGCAGATCACAGCCTACTCCTATGTGCCTGGTTTCCACTACTTCCCTTGGCCTATTCTGTGTGGACATAAAATACTTGAGCTTGTCTTCTAACTCATTATTCTAGGAAAAGGAAAGAGGAAACAACACTGTCAGGTCAGATCACATGCAAAGGCCTGAGATCTCTTCACATGCAAAAGTCAACTGATAGCTGCAGCGATACGATGCAGAGGAACCACGCGGGCTCCGATGAAGGTCTGGGCTGTCCCAGGGTGTCCTCCACAGTCAGTCAAGACGGACTTCGACTGTGCAGTGCAGGATCTTAACGCCTCAAAGTGCTTTACAGGCTCACGCAGCAGCTGTTTGTGACCCAGCCCTAACAGGTCCCCCGAGGGGTTTTCAGACCTGCCGTGTGTTTGCTTTGGTCCTAATCAGGGACGAGACACATGCTGCAGCGCATTCACACTCCAGTTCTGAACAATCGGTCCGCTCATTGTTCAACGTTCGGGGTGGGGAAACAAAACCGCAACAGGAAAAACTTTTGCTGTGCTGGGATTACACCTGGCTGCTGTCCAAGCCGTGGTTGAATGGATCCCGAGCGCGACCTGCTTACATTTCCTCCAACTCTCGACGCGGCCCGAGCCGAGCTGGAAGCCCGGTTGTCTCCGTCTACAACAGCAGTCGGTAGTTTGATGTTTTACTGTTAACAATTGAACTCAAACTCAAACAGAAAGCCGGATAGCAGAGGACGTCCACGTACTCACCGCTACTTTACAAATACACGTTCGACATTTTACAAAGTTTGGAAGATGGATGCACACCTGGAGGGAGACTGATCTCTGTTCTCTGAAGCAGAGTGCATAAATCATCCATTCATCTTCTTTATAATCCATCACACAGTTCATGCATTAGTTGAATTTTAACTTTAATCGTTGGGTTTGCAGAACCAGATCACAGGGCTGACACTGCGGTATATACTGATTGATAAGTAATGAGCTTTCTTTCTTACATGTCGTGTGAAACATCAATGATCTATTTTGTGATTTAACAGAGTGTTTGTTATCTAATCTATATTTTAACACTGACAGTCACAATTTATAAGTGCAATGATTGTTTGATAAAGCTGTTTCTGAGTCAGTCCGACGGCTTGGCTTTCCTTTCCTGCTGTGGACCGGTCAGAGACATCGCTCCAACTTTCCTCCACCCATAAAAATGAACGTTTGGCCAGTCTCTCTCCTACCATTGCATTTGCAAGGAGGAAGATCTGGAGTTGGTCCCTGGGCGCTTGTCTGTGTGTGAGTGTGCGTGTGTGTGCTGCCCACCGTTCCTCATAGTCAGGATGAGTTAAATGCTGAGACATAATTAAGCAATAAAGCACTGTTTCTTCTTTCTTCTAAACCGAACGAAAAAAACCCTAAAAGGACCAAAACACCTGACGAGGGACAGAAACTTGGAACCTCACGAAAGGCAACTTAGAGAGAGCTCCCAAAAAATAACCTCATAACAATACAGGAAGGCAGAGAGTCCAGCAGCTGAGCCCTGATCCAGAGCCTAGACACCCTTGAGACGGTCCAGTGAGGAGAGTGACAGATCACCACAACAGATCACCACACCATCCCTGAGGACACAACCAAGAGGTCTTACCTCGCACTCCACGATGGCTATCCTGTCCAGCAGCTCGGAGATGAAGACGTCCTTCTGAGCAACCTGAGCTCGGAGCGATTCAACCTTCACAACATTTCACAAGAGACCAAGATGAAGATGAAGATGAAGATGAAGATGAAGTCTTTACAGGGTCAATTTAAACTCATCAGTTCATAGAACGACGACCCACAACAAGAGCATTTTATTTCGAGAAGAATTTGGTTCATATTAGTTATTATGGATCTACGAGACGAGGATCTTCATCCAAGCGATGAGTGTCGACTGATAAGTTGTCATGTCAGATGAGTATGAGCGCGTCTGGAACAGATGCAATTCTTCAGTTGACCTCAGTGAATTATTTCCACCGGCATCTGTGCGTTCTTAGACGGATGAACTAGAATCTGCAGCGTTTGTTTACTTGTTGGTATGTTGACTTGTAACTTTCATCTTTGGCAGAATTTCTGTGACAGGCTCACATCTTATCAATCAGCTTGTGTTCCATCGTTCACACTCTGGACCATCTTAGCCCCTCTTGTTCTTCAGCTGTATGGGTGTCATGGAGTAAATGTAAATGAAGTAAAGCCTCCTCACCTCCTCGATCATTCCCTTCACCTTCCTCTGCTGGCAGAACACCATGTCGTTCAGGTGTTTGATTCTCTCACGCAGATCCACCACTTCTCCCTCCAGCTGTTTGGACCTGCAGACGATCAGAGTCCGGTTAGTCCACGTCGGAACGCTGCTTATCGTTAAAACCTACACTGCCGTCCCCACTTCCTGTTTGTACCTTTTGGAGACGCTTCCATCGGTTTGGTCTGAGCGCTCCAACACGTGGAGCCGCTGTTCACATTCCTGTAGTTTCATTAGTAGATGACTCTTTTCCTAGGATTCAAATATGAAGTATTAATTATCAACAGATACGGAGGAGGTCAACAAACATCAACACAAAGGTAACATGGATGATTCACAACGGGATAAAACAGATACAGATACAAAACCGTGAAGGAGACACACGCAGAGATAGATGGATGAGCACAAAAAAAACTACAAGAATATAAATAGAAAGGCCAATCAATCAGGGAATGTAAGATAAACTAAACATAAGGAATAAGAATACAAAAAACAATTAAATAAAATAAGATTAGATCAACTTTATTGATACACCAGGAAAATTCACACATCACAGCAGCTTAAAGTACACAGTAAAATATATAGATATATATACAAAACTATAAATAATATAAATATGAATATATAAATGAAATTTTAAAAAATCTGTAAAAAGTAAATAAATGTAATATTAGTAAAAGATGGGAAAATATTTACAAATTAATTGATTTTTTTTTTATATATAAAAAATATTAAGTGGGCCAAAATGTAAACAAAAAAACATTTTAAAAACATTTAAAAAATGTCGTTATTTCAGTTCTTTTAATGATTTATTCATTCCAGCATTGCACTTACTTTCCCCATACACTCCAGGAGACGCTCCACCTCTACGATCCGCTCATCCCTCTCGGCGATCTTGGCCTCGGCGGTCCTGACGTTGTTCTCCGCCTCCTCCAGTCGCCTTATGTACTCGTCGATTTGAGCCTGTGGGAGTGGAAACACACACTCAGGGTTAGGCATGATTTCCAATTCGATTGTTACTTCATCTGCTCGGCTCTCACATTGAATTTGTTGCATTTCTTGGATCCCGTGTGTGTGTGTGTGTCATCATTTATCTTCTCTTGTAGCCTATATATTTCTTTTTTTTCTTGGTCAAATGATGTTAACATGCTGAATGATAACATTTATCTATATCTGATTGTGGTTCGTATGTCGAAGTTTTGCCATCTAACATCACGTGGATGATTCGGATGGCAGATGAGTGGGGTTTAAGGGGTTAACGTACATTATTATCGCGTGACCTTCACAAATGATCTCTTATGACTCACGTCTTTCATGTGTAAAGCAACATGTGTGTGATGAATGAATCAGGACAAAAGAATGCCGACCTGTAGCTTTTCAATCTCCTCCCTGTGTTTCTGTCGCTCCTCCAGGAGTTTTTCCTCGTACTCCCTCTGTAGTCGAGCCGTGACCTCCCGCACCGCCTGGCTGCTCGCCTCCTGCGAAGAGTCCACCTGAGCAAATCACAGCACAGCAGAACCACGGCGGATTATTCCATAAGGACGCCGCGACCACGCACACACAGTGGAACTTTATTACTCCAACACATCTGCTCTGTCCTCGTCGGAGTTCTAAGGTTACAGATTATTTGAACGCTCTTTGACTGTAATCTGGTGGGACTGTACACAGGACACTAATCCTGCATCAATTACAGCATAAAACTTAGATTTCAAGTAGAGGAACAAACGATATTGATACTTGTTGATGGGTGAATACAGAGAATTAAATGTTATTTAAGGTTACTGTAATCTAATACATAACACACACATAAGGAATATTCAAATTCAACACAGGCCACGTGTGTGTTTTAAACTTCGCTGTATTTCAAGCCCTGTTTGTCGTCTTGGTACAATATTTACTTTCAGAATTCTGCTCTTTTGTGGACGAAGTATCTTGATGTGGAAGTAACAAATACTGTGTAACTTAGCCTTGGTTAATGCATAAGTTACTGTCATCCGTCCAATCAGAACCAGAGGACACTAAAGCAGAAAGAAGACACGTCCAAATAATCAGGGGTGTGGCAGCACTTTGATGAGCAATGAGAGACAATAGCGTGACACACAGTGAGCAGGTAGTGTGTAGTTTTCAGGCGATGTGTACGTGAAGGTGTGTCTGCTGAGATGAGTGACGTACTGATACCACAGGAAGCCTCACTGTTCCACGGTTACACTCTTTATTATCCTCAGCGTTTGTCCGTGATAAAAAGGTTTGGACAACACAGGCGATATTTGACAAGCATATGATCACACACGACAGATGACATCATGCACGACAGATGACATCACACACGACAGGTGACATCACGCACGACAGGTGACATCACGCACGACAGGTGACATCACGCACAACACATGTAGTACATTTGTCCCAGAGGCATGTTGGTCTATGTTATTGGTGGAATGCTGCACATATGGAAAACTATAACGTGTTATTGTTCGTTGTTTATTGTATTGTTATTATTTAGATAGATAGATAGATAGATAGATGGATAGATAGATAGATAGATAGATAGATAGATAGACCCACTGATACTCATTTAATAAAGTTAAAGTTTACAACATTTAATGAACATCTTTGTTTTCTGGTGTGTGCCTGTGTGTGTGCCTGTGCGTGTGTGTTTACCTGAAGTC
>OMNV01014064.1:0-14197 GCA_900303265.1 Brotula barbata
TAGACACATGAAGGCGTAGACAAAAGGCTCTAAGATTGAGGTGGAAGATGAGACAGGAGAACAAGGGGATGAGACGGATGATTACAGGTGAGGGGTTCAGACGCACGGCACACTGGGAACGCTCGAAGCCCCCCCCGCGTCTCACCCATAAAGGTGATTGACACTTGGCGAGGCACACAACATAACACAATTGGAGATGTAGTGGAGGGTAAAAACACAGAGGCTCAGCTCGACCGCCCTTTTATTGGAGAAATGCCTATATGTCTGAGTAAAATAGGGTCTGCTGGAGTTTCACCTTTCTTTCTGTTCACAGCTCAGTGAACAGCGCACATGAGACAAAGCAAACACTGCTCCACACTGCCGGCACAGTCCATCTAATACGGCTGATGTACACCCGAGCAGCAGGCAGCTACATTATGACTTCTGCGGGATTTGATTAAAAAATATAAAGCTGCCCAGAAAGTTCCCTGCCGAGTCTTCGACAGGCAAGGTTATCCAGTACGCACTACAGAATATTTACACGAAGCACAGGAACAATTTAATATTTGAACGCAATTAATAATTCATCACAAGCCACAGCTGTAGCAATTAGACGTTACTTTGATGATGATCAAGTTTGATTCTCACAATACATTTAAAACATGAGCTCATTATTAAGGACGATAAAATCCAGCAGTCTGAGCCTCACGCTGGCAGCTCCTACTCCAATAAAAACAGCATATCAAATGAATATCAAATTACCCTCCATGTTACATCCACAACTGCTCAGGTTTTAGAATGAAGGCGTAGACCCATCACTGCAGAATAATAACAATGTCGAACCGTCCTGACAGCTTGTAAACACATTAGTCATACCAAGCTCTGCACTGCATTTGCTTTGCAGCTGCACACCGGCGCTCATAATTATTGTACATGAGGTGTGATGTTCTTGGATGTGGGGACGACTCGGCTTCATCAGCCAGAGACAAAAGGATGTGTCCCTGAGGCCCGTCAGAGGAGAGATTACATTGGAAATGCACCACGGAGGTGCTTTTTCT
Organism: Brotula barbata; assembly: GCA_900303265.1. Classification (NCBI taxonomy): domain Eukaryota; kingdom Metazoa; phylum Chordata; class Actinopteri; order Ophidiiformes; family Ophidiidae; genus Brotula; species Brotula barbata. The sequence goes on from OMNV01014064.1 coordinate 1,038, forward strand.
TTCTTTATATCTCCATGCTGCTTCTGGAAGGGACTGGGTACACAATATATTACCACGAATCACGCAGAGCTGCAGAATGGCACGGAGTCTTTGATGAGTTCCTTGAACTGTCAAACGCTGACGTCCTCAATACCAATCAGCTTTTTATTTGATGTTGAAATAGAAATGCAGTAGAAGTTCTGGAGATAATGCTCATGGTGTCCTCATTTAGGATTTCCTATGAATATTAAATCGCATACAGCATAATTTCTTTCGCAGATGTTGTGGTGCTCGCCGTACGTTTCTGCAATTCTCCAGCTTTTCCTCAGGCTTCTTTCGTTCTCTCGCACTTTTGTCTCCGTACCTCTGTGTTTCTCTGCCTCTCCCCTCTCGTCATTCTTGACATAGCGCCTAATCATCAAGCTGGAAGGACAATAATGATAGACTGCGAATGATATAGAATGAATAACCATGATCTGGCAGCAAAAATTGGTTCACGTATTTCATTCCAGTCACATAATTTTTCAAAATTGGTCATATTACTTCAAGCAAATTTGAAGGGAACAGGACCTTCAGTAGGAACGTAATAGTGCTCATTTTGACATAATCAGTCATAATGAATACATACTGTACTCCAGTATTAAATTCAAATTACAGCTGGAACAGTGGAAGAAATTACATTTCCCTTTTTATTTTAGAGATATCTGATGCCAAAGAATCCAAATCCAGTATAATCCAATATAGCACAGGATTACACATTGACTAATCTGTCATTTTCCACTTTCAAAGCAACCTTCCAGACATTGTTAATGGATTTGTCCTCTAAAGGAGTTCACGTTCACACTGTGTCACCAGATGTCGATGCGCTGCTCTATGCAGTAGATTAGCAGCATAATTCATTTTAGAAGGGAGCGATGCAGATTAAAACGAATGTCATCGTATGGACACTACCGAATATCAATATGTTTTTATCTAAATTTGACATGATCAAAAATGACCCCTTTCGGGGAAAGAATACATCTGAGTCTGACCACGGAACAAAGAACTCCGTGGCTGACAGCGTGGACGCTGTATTTGCACGCTGACATGAGCAAATCTTCTGTTTTAACAATACAACAAGATAAAGTTGGTCCTGATGTAAAGGCGCCCGCTCCCATCAATCAGCGAGCTCCCGGTTCATTATCTGCCCCCGGTTTTGTCTCAAAGAGCGCTGGGTTCTCTGCTTTCTAACTGTAGGAGTCTTAATCATATCCACAGATATTGATTCAACCGTGCAAGGTGTAGAGTCCTTTTTTATGATGAATGTTCACTTCAGCTATAACGCTGAGCAGTGCTCTCTTTTACTCATATTCAAGATTCACTGCCTTTCCTGACTGACCTTAAAGTTCTAAGAGAATAGACAAATTGCAGTAGTTTGCAAATTCAGTGCCACCTGAATCCAAACTACCTGCAGCATCCTGTGTGTGGGGAAATAATGGGAAAAAAAACGTTGTACCTATTGACATTATTAGCAGAAGGTTGCCTGCCTGGCACAAAAGATAAATCCCCTCACATCCCACAATATCCCAACCTTTCATCTTGTCTGAAATTAGACAAGTGTGATGATTTAATTTGTGAGAGGAGACAGACAGGTTGACTGCCGGTACGTATGAAGCCACCACTAGATGCATGCTGACAGAGAGAAGAATTAAATCACAGCTTTTATCCTGTCTCAGCCCCCGGCTCCTGTGATCAGCATCTTAAATTAGAAGTCAGCCAACCGTTTTCAGAGAAAAATCTCTATTTTCCTCAATTTTCCACATGACTCCTGTGGGCTGAGCGTAGAAGTGCTGTTTCCACAGCAGTTGGAGGACAGACGTAATACTCATGTCCTCCTGTGCCATCTGCAACTTTGGCAGTTACCTGCAACGAGCAACTACAAAAACGGTTTTACACCCACGGTGTAATTTTTAGTGAGTGATGATCAAGCGAGTGCTGAATGTGTTCCTGACAGGTGACACCATGGATTTGGACGATGAGCCGCTGCTGTTTCAGACAAGCTGGGGAGGAGGGGAGGAGGACCAGGAGGACCAGGAGGAGGAGGATGCTGCAGCACACACGACAGGACAAGGCTGTTTCTCTAGGAACTCTAGAGTTTGTGGGGTGTGGAGGGCAGTGGGATGTGTGTACACGCAGCCCTGGGCCAGTGGAGTGGTTGTCGGGATAGTTGTCCTGATTCCGTGCGCCCTGTCTGCCTACATGTTCCTCTACTGCCCTCCTCTGGACATAGACCTCTCCTACAGCGCCTTTGAGGTTCACAGTCACTTCTCTGCCGAGCGGTTTGATGCCCTCACCATCGCAATAAAGACTCAGCTGGGCTCCTGGGACAGGCGTAGGCGAGACTTAGATGACAGCGAGTCTGCAGCCCTGCGGGATCTTCTGCTGGAGAGGCTGGGCAGAGCAGGAGGCGAGGCATTCAACAAGACAGATAATGATGGCGTGAGTCCCATCCCATCCCAAGATGACCCTTTACAAAGAGTTTATGATGAGAAGAGCGGGGCTTCACTGAGCAGAGATAAAAGGACAGCGGCTGATTGGATTCAGGATAAATTGGGAGAGCGCAAAATATCAGATCACGGCGAAGTGGAGCAAGAGGAGGGAACGCGGGACGGAAACGCCACGTCTTCGCTCGTTCGGAATCGCAGGTTCACCCCTAATTACTACTTACAGAGCCAGGCCCTCTGGAGGATTGAGCTGGTGTTTGTGGCCCAGGGGGACGGCGATCGCAACATCTTCACTCCTGAGCGCCTGCAGACCATCCATCACGTGGAGCGCCTGCTCATGCAGCACCCACAGTTCCATCAGTTCTGCTGGAAGCCTCTGGAGCTGTTGAGAGATCTTCCGCTCGGACCGTCTTACTGCTCGCCACCCAGCTCGCTCCTGTCTTACCTCTTTCCCAGCGAGCGAGGAGGGAAGATCTATTACGACGGCATGGGCCCTGACCTGGCTGACGTTCAGGGTGAGTCCTCTGAGGAAAAAGGTGCCGTGTCTTGTCTCTATATTTTCCCAGCAGGCATCAGTCCAGCAGTGCTGATTTGCCTTATGTGCGCTTTCAGGTTCTCTCAGTCTGGCCATCACCCACCCACAGTTCTACTGGTACGTGGACGAGAGCCTGTCCCCGGACCGTATGTCCTCGTCTCTCCTGCGCAGTGAGATCCATTTCGGCGCTCCTCTCCCGTCCTACTACTCCCTCCAGGACCGAGCCGACGAGCAGAGAAACCGCTTCAAAAACTTTGTGGTTCAGTATGCCAACATCCTCGCCAAGCAATCTACCAGGTTAGCAAACATTTCCTGATAATTATTTACATTTTTTTGCGTACAGATGTGTTGTAAAGCTAACATGGACAGTTGATGTCCTTCGTCCCAGCCAGGTGAAGGTGCTGTATGGGGGAACGGAGCTGTTTGATGATGAGGTGAGACACACGTTCCACAATGATATGATGCTGGCTGTCATCAGTGGAGCCTGCATTACTGTCCTCGTCTATGTCCTTACCTCCTTTTCTGGTACAGTATTATCTGTTCTTTTACCGGCGTTACTTCACCATGTACATATCTGAGTATTCCATCCATCCACGTCTGATTTCTATTCTCTGTGTTCTGTCCTCTCTGCAGTGTTTCTGACATTTTTCGGATTGGCCAGCATCGGACTGAGCTGCTTGATGGCTCTTTTCTTGTACCACGTTGTCTTCGGCGTCAGATACCTGGGCATTCTGAACGGCGTGGCTGCCTTTGTTATTATTGGAATCGGTAAGACGGAAATAACACCGCGTGCGCTCTCGTTCTTCTGGAGGTCGCTCTCTCACTCTCCTCCCTTTGTTCAGGCGTGGATGATGTTTTCGTGTTCATCAGCACCTTCAGACAAGCGTCTCATTTGCCTCAGCCACAGCAGCGGATGATCTACACCATTAAAACAGCTGGAAGAGCTACATTCCTCACCTCCTTCACTACTGCAGCTGCCTACGCTGCCAACACCTTCTCCCAGGTAATCATAGCCGGCAAATCCAGTTAATAGGATTTGGACATGGAGTATAAATGACTCCTCTGCTATGGATGAATAAAAGTGCCGCACTCAGCAGACAGACATTTCCATGCGATAAGCACAAATTGAATGTTTCAAGGTCTTTTACACTTTGCTTCATTTAACTGACACTTAGATCCCAGCCGTGCATGACTTCGGCCTATTCATGGCCCTCATTGTGAGCTGCTGCTGGCTGTGGGTTTCTGCTCTGATGCCAGCGGCCCTGTGTATCTGGACTCGATGTGTACAACCTCACGAATCTACTTGGTTGAATTGGTGAGACGTTATTTCCTTATTTATGTGATAGATGTTATTTGAACATGCTGTGCAGCGCCATGGGCGAGATGTGTTCCCCTCTGTGTGTCTCTCTCCCTAAACTGCTGCCCACTTCTGAAGGTGGAAGTCGTTTTCTCGTTCGTCAGTGACCCACAGTCCATTGTCTGACGAGGATGATGATGTGCCGCTTCTGTCAGTGGAGATGGAGTCAGGTGAGATTATTATCTCATTGGTGTTGAATGGGTGATGGGGAGAGAATGGAAAAGGGAATGAGCCCAGGCTGTAAAATGTTGCTGTCCAGGCTCCTCTATGCCCTTCTCTTTGTCTTACCCAGGCTCCTGTGACACAGACGGTGATGCAGCCATTCTGTCCCTGTCTCTGGAGACACCTCTGTCCCCTCCAGGGCAGCAAAATGTGGGTGTGGTGAGCACAAATCTCCAATGGGCCCTGAGGCACTTAGTGGCAGAGCCAGCTGTGGAGAACCGCAAAGCTGTTCTAGGTAACCTGAGACATTTTAGAGAGGAAATCAAACCCAAAGCTGCACTTTAAATTGCAGATGAAATTCTTTAATTTGGGTTTGTCACTTTTTGCCTCCATGTACTAAATTTAAAATGAATCAAAAATGAATAGGACACAAGGGCAACCTAGAGCTTAAATAATAAAGATCCAAGAAAGTCTGTAGTCACTGTCTCAGGGGGATTCTGTCTGTCAGACGGAGAGCAAGCACATCTCATGAAGTATTCATGCACCCTTTGGAGAGTAAGTCAACTGATCTGTCTTTATTTGTTCCTGATATGTCCCTCAACTACTAATCTGCTCCATCAGACCCCCCCTCTTTTCCACTGTTGATCAGTGTCCCCCTCCTCGTCCAGGTGTCTTCTTTCTGGTTCTGCTGTTATCTGCTGGCTGCTGCTGTCTCCTGAGGCCAGCCTCTCACGCGCCCCTACTATTCCGCCCGGACACGAACCTCCAGACTCTGCTGGCTCTGAGAAACAACCTCAGCGGTCAAGGCATCTCCTGCCCGATGTGCTCCGGTGAGAATGTCACCGACATGACAGCCAACCGTCGGCCTCAGACCGTAACCAACTAAACTGTGAAATGTCAACTGTGTCCTGCAGGTGTGTTCATGGAGAAGCCTCACCCTTTGTACTCTCCCACCCACACCGCATCATCAGCATTTCGATTTTCCGCACATCAGCACGCCCAGAGCACCACGACCTCAACTTTTCCCCAGAGCCCAGTAAAACCAAACTCTAGCACCAATAAAGCAGGTAAATGATACCGCACATAAAACCTATTATGTATACACACTTATGCCACTCGTTTGGAATGTTGCACTTCATTCTGTAATTTTAGGGTCGTTGATGACAATTTACATCTCTGAATTGAACCTCGGAGCCTCGACGACGCTTTACCGCTTCTCCCTTAATGCCAGCACTCCCTCGCCGTGGAAACGGTCCAGCTCTGAGCATGAAGAGGTGTCATCTTTTCAGGTTAGAAAATGAACAATTCACCTCTCTCTGTCATTTTGTGATATGTGCCACCGAACCAATCCAACCTTGTCCTTATAGGCGTATAATCAACCCTGCAGCAATTACACCACCAGGATGACCGTGTGTGTTTCCCACGCGTACCACCCGTACCCCAGCTGGATGATCACCGCCCACTCGTGTGACCGGCAACATGGTTGGACATCGGAGTTCTCCTTTTATGTTGCACTGTCTCAGCAGCAGCATAGCAGGTGAGAGAGAGATGAGAAATCCCAACTCAGTCATGTGGCGCGAACGGCACTTAAATTCTCCCTTCGATCTTAAGGAAGCTGTACTTTGCCCAGCACCGACTGAGACCTCATCCCAGCCGAGTGTGCGCCAACCCGCCTGGCTGCGGCATCACGTCTGGGCCCGCTGGACCCACGCAGGGAACCTTTTACACTCCGCCTCTCAGCGGTGAGCAAGGATGTGTGTGTATGTGTCTGTGTGTGTGTGTGTGTGTGTGTGTGTGTGTAAGGATACAATTTCAACAAAAAAGCACACAGAGGGTCCCAAACCTCCTTGACCTTGAAAACCTTCTAGTAGTAACTTGAATGATGTCTTTATTACTCTAGGAGCTATTAACAGAGATTGATAATTTGATAATGGCAGAACTGTTCTGGTTTGACCTCCACAGTTATGGAAGGTTTCATTAAAACCATTCGTACTTCACTGGATCAGCAGAATCTAAGCTAGATTTGGGATCCGTCTATGCTCGGATAAATACAGCTCCTATCCAAAAACTTGTTTCTGAAGACCATTGATTGTTTTGGATCAAATGCTAGCTGTACCATCTCTGCTACCATCTAGTGGTAACCAGGTGTTAATACAGGAGCAGCAATCTGAATGGTTGTCTATGGACGAAAAGTATTTTGTAAAAACTTTAAAACTCTGTTTCGCCTCAACATTCATTGGCCCAAGATCCACGTCTGTCAATAATCGTTTGAATTATAACACACACACACACACACACACTCAAAACAAGCCAAAACAGACCTCCGTGGCGGGCTCCAGACTGTCAGATTATCATTTACACAATTAAGTGTTGTCAAGTAAATCCTGTTGAAGGATTTTCTGTTCTTACTTTTTCAAAGACCCATCCTTGGCTGCTAAACTGAAGCATTCATCCAAAACATTTGGCTTCAACCCCTGCAGTGGAGGTGTGTGTGGCCGCCCGGCGGTGCGCCCCCTGGTTGACACCGGGGCCATGGTTTTTGTCGTGTTTGGAATCTTGGGAGTGAACCGAACCGAACGGAAGGACAACCACGTTATCGGAGACATGGTGAGTGCCTGGTTTGAAATGACACACAGTTGGTGTTGATGAGTTGTCTGACTTGATCCTCTCCCCAGGGCAACATTATATTGGATCCGGACTTTGATATTTTCCAAGAGATGGGACATCTTTGCAAAATCTGTAAGGCCATTAGTGCAAACAGACAACTGGTGAAGCCAGGAGGAGCCCAGTGTTTGCCTTCAGGTAACACCACCGCACATTTCAAGGTGAAAACTTTCAGAATAAGACGTGTTCCTGACGTTCCTCTCACCCCCTCAGGCAACAAACTTTCTTCAATTCTGCCTTTGCTTCATCCCGAGTGTCACTCTCTCCCTGAGCCCAACCTGCTACCAGGGCAGCTGTCTCACGGAGCTGTGGGAATGCACAGAGGCAAGGTTCGCTGGCTGTCCATGGCCTTTGAGTCTGTGAGTCCTTTGATCGCTCAGCTTTTCATCTACATGCATCCCCAAGCTGCACATTTTCGAGTCGGCCTTTTTTTAATGCTCTATCTCTCCTTTCTAAGACTACGTACAAAGGGAAATCCTCCTTTCAGACCTATTCAGACTTCCTACAGTGGGAGAACTTCATCCAGCAGCAACTGGCTGCTCTCCCTCAGTCCTCGGCTCTGCAGCGAGGTTTCCAGACGTGCGAACACTGGAAGCAGATCTTTATGGAAATCATAGGCAAGTGGGGAGCCGTGCGTGTCAAACAGCTATGGCTTTTTGGTGTGTAGCGTATAAAAATCAGATAATATATTCCTCTCTGGTCCCTGTGTAGGTGTGGAGAGTGCCCTCTGGAGTCTGCTGTTGTCTCTGGCCATCTGTGTGGCAGCTGTGTCTGTGTTTACCGCGCATCCACTTCTGCTGTTGCCAATACTCCTCACCATTCTAGGTAAGAGATAAAAGTGAATATTCCGGTCGGGATGTCAAGAGACGGTAATGGAATATGTGCTTAAGCAGATAACGCGCAGTGAATTTCTGAATGTGTAGTTGGGAGACGGTTGAAGATATGCTTGAGGCCACGGTTTGGATCGTGTCGGTGTAATTATGAGCTCTTGGCCTTTGGCAGGAGTCATTTGTCTGGTGGTGGCTGTCATGTACTGGCTGGGATGGGAGATGGGAGCAGTGGAGGCGATTTCCTTGTCTATACTCGTGGGATCCTCGGTGGATTACTGCCTGCACCTGGTGGAGGGATACCTGCTCGCTGGGCAGACTTTGACCTCTGCGCACGGGCACAGCTTGGTATGCGAATCCAAGTTTGCTTCACAGTTGGCAGTAATTGTGAGCAATTTGAACGAGTTGCACAGCGTGTTTGTTGTTGACAGAGTCCTGCAGCCAAACCAGCAGATTAGTACAATTTTGGGTGTAATAAGGCGAGAAATTCCCAGAAGGCTCATGAATAAAGAGATTTATTTCATCAGTCTCTGTTTTGTTTGCAGGAGCCTCCAGCCAAGAGACAGAGGCGGACCCTGGAGGCAGTGGACCATGTGGGCGTTGCCATAGTGTCCAGCGCTGTCACCACGGTGATCTCCACAGTCCCACTCTTCTTCTGTGTCATTGTGCCTTTTGCCAAATTTGGCCAGATAGTGGCCATTAACACGTTTGCCTCCATTTTGTTCACCCTGACTGTGACTGTGGCCATGTTGGCCTGCATGGCCCCTGCCAGCTTCGGCAGACCCCCCAGCGCCGTGCTGAGAGCCATCTTGGCCGTGATGGCAACGGCAGTCCTGGGAGCGGCCCTGTACTGGGTCGGAGGACAGCTGGGAGCGTTAGCCTGGCATACAGTCAGCATGTAAACACAGCTGTAAGTCAACCATTGATGTCAGACAAAGTATTACCTCTGTAAGCAAAACTACAGGGCGCCAACTATAAGCACTGTACTTTCCTCCTCACACGGTGGAATAACAGATCGGTAAAATGATCTGGTACCTTACAGCACAGAGATGTCACAGATTCTACTCCAAGGTTTTAGTTGTTATTAGGTTGTGATAGCGTATCCACCCGAAAATCATTTTTTAACTTGTATTTATCAGTAAATAGGAAGTACTGAAACTGGTCCCACCTATATTGGGAACATACTTAAAGGGAAACACCACTGATTTTGCTAATGGATTTCAGAGTAAATTATGTCCAAACTGGTTCACTGACATAGTATACGTTTAAAATTGGGATGTTTGAGATATTTGACATTCACCAGGTCACAGTAGACTTAAATCCATGGACCACAATTCATTGAAAATGGTGTAAAGCATCTAAAAGCTACTGTACATGAAGTTCAATAGATAGAATAACTTCACCCATAGTTTTCCTGTGGCATATTACCCCTCAAAAGTCTGTATTTTTGCATGGATCGCTATCCTATTGTAGCAACCTGGTGCCTTTATCTCATCACTTTACAGCTGGCGCACTGATGTCGTGTTAATGTGAAGTAGCTGAGAGAACGTTGCAGAGATTGCCTTTTAAGGAAAAATGGCACCTGATTTTATGAGGTATGAGCACAACACAGTTCTATTTGGGAATCCACAAGACATACGTAGTTTTTTTTTTTTTGCGGTGGGCAGAACTTGCATCTTTGAAAAAAATATCACAGGTATTCAAAATAGTCTCTTCAGTCGTCAACCAGTTCCTCCAGGAGTTTTAAAAACATCTTTGCAATCGAAAATGCTTGATTTTTGCAATGGGTTTTCTCAAAGATTATGCTGTTGTTTTTGTGTGTGTGTTATGTGATTTTTTTTTTTTTCGCAGTGAAATTGCTGGAATTGACAGAAAGATTGCAGGAACGGGCAAAAATTGCAAGTTGAGGAGAAAAATTGTGTCTAATTTCCGTGGTATTTTTGCCTGAATGTGCGATGCTTTGGCGTATCACGTTGTTTGGTTTTGATTTGACTGACGCAGGGAAGTGTGACGATTGGTGTTTGTGGGAAATGGAGTCTTATCACAAGGAGTTAGGCTACGAAATTGGTGGTCCGGGTCTCATTTCCTATAAATCCACTTCATGTTTTAATGAGCAGAGAGGTTGCTAACTGTTCCTGTTCTGACAAATTAGTTATTTTAATACAATGTCTATGAACAGACTTTTTGTTTGAACCAAGTTGTGTACAGTGAATATATAGTTTAATTAGAGAACGTTTGCCAAATTGCAAACCCACGCAAAATTTGCAGACTTCATTTTTGAGATCGGATGGTTGCGATCTCCCTGAGAGACTGGTCTATAGTGCTGGTGAATGAGGCCAAACATCTCCCGAATCAATCAAAAACCATCGTCAGTGAAGTAGTGAGACATAATCATCCAGTAAATCTTAAATTTTTGTTAAAATCGTCTGTGATTCATAGCAGGGGTTTCACCACTCTGGGTTGAGATGATTAATTTCTTGAGGTATTTTTATGTCAGATAATGCCTTCAGCTGAGGAGTGGCAATGATGTGCTTGAGTAATCATTGGGAAACACTGGCTGACTCACAGTGTAAAGTACATCGTCTTGAGTGGTAACAAACTGTTCTGTTGCCTGCCGTTGCGGCAGAGATTAGCGTAACTGGCGGGCACGATTCAAAGCACAGTCATTGTGTGAGACGTCGCAATGTTCATCTCCTCTAGTATTTTATCGATTGTAGTTTGTGATTTTTCAGCCACATCTGTAACCCTGGTTATGATGTCCAGATGGGGCTGGAATTAATGGTGTAATATTTTTCCTTACCATGTACATTTTTGTTAAGTGTAGTGCGTGATGTAAATATCTATATATGCTGCTCTCACATTTCCTTGTATCTTTTATGCTGCCAACACACACTTGTTATGAAGAGTTGTGTAAGCCAAACTTAAAAATGTCTTTTGAAGACGTTGTCCTCTTCTGTGACCCCTTTTATGTCTTTTTATATCAGCTTGAAACTTAAGACCTCTTAAACCGCTTTAAACTCTCTATTCCTGCCATCGGCATCAACAGAAAGACAGCATCACTTGTCAGCTTCTCAGGTGTAACCTCTACACGCCCTCCACCTCACTCGGAGGCTCTTAGCGTAACCCACTCCTCTTCCTCTCTGCTCTCAGACAGTTTTTGAGCACCACTCCAACACCCGCTGACGTTGGTTCCCGTTTGCCCTGCAGTGAAGGTAAAGGCTATTTGTCAAACCACATAATACAGGAATGGTTTGGCAGAGGCACTAACTCAATGTCTGAAGAGGCAGTAAATTTTCATTGTGTGTTACTTGTAAATGTCAAATAAAGCAGGGGCAGAAAGCCTTGGGTCGTTTCTTGTGGAAGCTCAGCAATCTTTGTTTTTCTGCGCTGTTCTGTAGCTGCAGGTGAGCATGATGACCTGCCACTGTTTCATTACAGGCGGAGATAGACAGTGTATCATCTCTGTTTGGTTGGAGTTAATCATTTATATTAAAATGGCAGTGAATCACCAATGCAGTGCAATGGTGTTTTGATTTCAGTTATTAATATTGTTCGTCTTTATGTGGACAACAGTAGAGATAATCTGGTGTGGCGCTGTTGGTAAGAATCATTTGTTCATCGTTTTAGTGAAGCAGCAATGGTAGAGCAATAGTTTAGTGTGTTGCAGTGCAACTAGTAACACGTTATTACTTGTTAGAACATTTTCATTTATTAGTTGTTTTTTTCTCTTAAAAACATTTATTCATATGTAGAGATATATAGTATATGTATGTGTTTTTGTGTCAAACCTAACCTATTAATCACTGCTGACCGATTGCCAGCTGAGTACTTTTTTTTAACTTTGGACTAGGAATCAAATTACTTTTTAAGGTAATCAAATCTCTTTTTAAAGTAAAAGGGCCTGGGCTATTTAAATTATCAATTAATCACACAGTAAACCTACAATGGAAAATAAGACCTACTATATTTAAAAAAGTGGTAGATTTGTAAGGAAAAAACTTGCATATTTTGCAAGAGAAAAATCTTTTATATTCCCTGAGCTAATACACTGATTTGTGAGAAAAAATGTACTAATTTGTGGGGAAAAAATTACTAATTTGTGAGAATTTTTTTACTAATTTGTGAGGGAAAAAAATACTAATTTGTGTGAAAAAATTGGAAATTTGAGGAAAAAAAAACTTGCAACTTTGTGAGAAAAACAATGCAAATTTTCAAGAAAATGACTTGAAAATTTGTGAGAAAAAATGTACTAATTTGTGAGAAAAAATGAATTATTTTGTGAGAAAAAATACTATTTTCTGAAAAAAAACCAACTAATTTGTATGTATGTATGTTTGTATGTAAATGTAGGATTTTTGAGAAAAATTAACTATTTTTTGAGAAAAAATTGTAAATTGGAGGAAAAAACTTGTAACTTTCTGAGGAAAACAATGCAAATTTTCAAGTAAAAAAGTAGAAAATTTGTGAGAAAAATGTACTAATTTGTGAGAAAAAAATTGTAGAAAAAACACTGAGAAAAAATTTACTAATTTGTAATAAAAAAAAACCTAATTTGTGGGGGGAAAAAGTATTTTGTGAGAAAAAAGTACCAATCTATGAGAAAAAAAATCTACTAATTTGTGAGAAAAATTTGACTTATTTGTGAGAAAAAATGTACTAATTTGTGAGAAATTTTTTGTATTTTGTTAGAAAAAAATTAGTATTTTGTGCGAAAAAATCACCATTTTGTGAAAAAATGTACTAATTTCTGAGAAAAAAAATTTTCTATTATATTTTGTGAGAAAAACTTGTAAATCAGATGAAAAAAACTTGCAACTTTCTGAGAAAAACAGCAAATTTTTGAGAAAAAAACGTGAAAATTTGTGAGAAAAAATTTACTAATTTGTAAGAAAAAATCAACAAATTTGTGAGAAAAAAATTACTAATTTGTGAGAAAAAATGTACAAATTTGTGAGGAAAAAATACTGATTTGTGAGAAAAAATTTACTAATTTTTGAGTAAATATTTACTAATTTTTGAGAAAAAAAATACTAATTTTTGAGAAAAAATATACTAATTTGTGAGAAAAACTTGCAAATTTGAGAGAAAAAACTTGCAACTTTCTGAGAAAAACAATGTAAATTTTCAAGAAAAAAAAATAAATTTGTGAGAAA
>OMNV01014066.1:0-10182 GCA_900303265.1 Brotula barbata
TTAAGGTTAGGGTTAGGGTTAGGGTCAAGGTTAGGATTAGGGTTAGGGTCAAGGTTAGGGTTAAGGTTAGGGTTAGGGTTAAGGTAAGGGTTAAGGTTAAAGTTAAGGTTAATGTTAGGGTTAATTTTAGGATTAGGATTAGGGCTAGGGTTAAGGTTAGGGTTAAGGTTGGGGATAAGGTTAGGGTTAAGGTTAAGGTTAGGGTTAGGATTAAGGTTAGGGTTGGGGTTAGGGTTAAGGTTAGGGATAGGGTTAGGGTTAAGGTAAGGGTTAAGGTTAAAGTTAGGGTTAAGGTTAGGGTTAGGGTTAGGGTTATGGTTACTGTTAGGGTTAGGGTTAGGGTTAGGGGCAGGGGTAGGGTTAGGGTTAGGGTTAATGTTAGGGTTAAGGGTAGGGTTAAGGTTAGGATTAGGATTATCGGTTAAGGTTAATGTTAGGGTTAAGGTTAGGATTAGGATTAGGGCTAGGGTTAAGGTTAGGGTTAAGGTTAAAGTTAGGGTTAAGGTTAGGGTTAGGGTTAGGGTTAAGGTTAAGGTTAAGGTTAGGGTTAGGGTTAGGGTTAGGGTTAGGGTTAGGGTTAGGGTTAAGGTTAAGGTTAGGGTTAGGGTTAGGGTTAAGGTTAGGGTTAGGGTTAGGGTTAGGGTTAGGGTTAGGGTTAGGGTTAAGAGGGTTAGGGTTAGGGTTAATGTTAGGGTTAGGGTTAGGGTTAGCTAGGTGCCCTTGAGGAATTAGCTTAGGGTTCCAAAGGGTCCATTCAAAGGTGCATGGACCAGGTAAAGGACAAGGCGTAAAAACACAATGACCTCAGTCCATCCATTTTGCACTTATTTTCCACAGAAATTGTAAAATTACCAGAGTATGACTTGAAACTATCACACTTACTGCTCGAACACGGCCAAAAATGACGGAATAATCCTCTCAATACTTGGGCTCAACAACATCTCTCTCCCAAATTCAGAAGCAAGAAACTAAAGACATAAAGACACTGGTAAGGGATGTCCATCGTGGAGACATCTTGATGAACGCGAATGCATCGGTACATTGGTAATGGACGTCATCGTGCGTGACCTTTGTTTGTGTGCGGTGGCTCGGAAAAGAGCAACTCATAATATCAAACTGTGTCTGACTTAAACTACAGGACTGCTGCACAGACACAGACACCAGAGTACCTACAGCCCATGATATCACGCGACCTCTGCCTTTGAACGTTTCGTTTACGTGCCGTCTCCTTCAGCAGAGATACATTAAACAAGCCAGGACAGTCCACCATCTGGCAAATCTGAGCATCTGGCAAAAACCAAAAGAAGCATCTGTGCTGTGAAATAAATCTCTGTAATTACATGAGTTATTACTGTCATTGGTCAACATCTCTCTCACCATAAATAACTCGGCTTTGCCAAAAACAATCAATAAGTAAATGTGCACTCTAGAAGGTAGAACAACGGATCGTCTGTATGTTTGTGCGGTGCCATTCGTGGCACACCGTGGCACCGTGTCACACAAAAACTTCTACGTTCCACATGCGTGCTTCTCATGCGTGCCTCGATTACCCCCCTCCCCATCTCGCACTTCTTTTTCTGCTGTCTCGGCACAAACACGCTCCGTACTCATCCGTGCAATTTCACCTCCTAGTGGACGCCTCATTATTACGGACTCAGTCAAAAGAGGTCCAAAGGCTGGAAACATTACAGCTCAGCGGAGATAATGCACAGCAGACCCTGATGAGATTATGAACCATGATTATATTTATGGCAGATGCAGGACACATCCTGTGTTGCAGCTTTTGCCCCAATCTTCCCAGTAAGCAACGTTTACCGGTGGGAGTGCAGACATTTTTCCAGCGTTCCTCGTGCAGCTCTGTACACATGACAGCTACTCCCTGCTCACGTCCCATCCGAGGTGCACTCTTACTGTGGCGCCTTCTCCAAATACAGCGGCTTTACCATATTTAGGGGAAGTCCCTCATATGCCAGCATAGTTTCAGCGATCTGACCTTTTGACAGGAAGATTAAGAACAATAACTGTCAGCAATACGGTAAGTAATTTGTTACTCGACACCCTGAATCCTGCCGTGGAGCCGAGCAGGCTGTCTCGTACCGTCGTGGGTGCTGCCACGGAAACACGGGCTACCAACAGATGAATATGATGGAGGATTTCGAATGGAACCAAACATTTTGAGCATATAATTATCACTTACAGTTTTTAAGAGCAGATCTGTCACTCCGCAAAGAAGCATCAATGAACAATAATAGATCGGTTCTATTCCATTTACGCAACTTCAGGCGATAATCACGACTGACACAGCTAACGGACGTATTTATATTGCTCTATTTTCCTTTATTTTCGGTGACATTCTGAGGATGAGTGTATCAGCTGCACGTGTGGCATTAAATCCGGCGATGCATTTGTTTTGACGTTGTCTGTTACAACCCAGAAATGAATAAGAAACACCACACACACTCGTGAACGCCGTGCGTCTGGGTTCAACTTTTATTTTAGACCTCGTTACTGCTGACTACAACTGTGATTTATCTGTCATATATCCTTCAAGGTGTATCAATCCACGTGCACTGACACTGCTGCCATGCGGCGCTGAACGGATCGTGTGTCATAGACTGTGCCACAGAGGCGAGACGCCGCGACGATCAATCCTATCTGTCTACCCCGGGGCATTTTCTAGAATATTTCGCGACATACGCCCCGTATGCAGCCGTGCCTATAGAATTTGCCTACTATCGAGGTTAGGATGCGAAGCTGAGATCGGGGCTGAATTTAGAGCTGTGAGGCGGCCGAGACTACGGCGAGGTATCTCATGGCCCTATCCGATGAATGTTTAATGGGCCAGGAGAAGTCGGCGTGGAGGAAGCTAACTGTGCTGCATCAGTCGGCCGGGCTGTAAGATGAGACAGGAGAGGAAGCCAGCCAGCTCAGGTTGGGGCGTACAGGAGGCGGGTTGTAATGGAGTACAGTATTCAAAGAAAGCGTACAGTACAGAACAGGACAGGACTGGGATGCAACTGGGATGTATGTTGACGAGGAGCCGTTACCGAAAACCAAAGCCACATGCCAAAATAGGTTTACCCCTCGAAGAAAAACTGTCAAAACACAGATTAATAAGGAGAATGGAGGAACGTGTATTAAGGAAGAGCTGAAACTACTTCATATTATTGACCGTAAATGAGCCGTGCCGTCTGGTAAAGTGGACAATGGCACTCGTAAGACCCATCTACCTCCGTCCTCGGCCTGTCAAAGACAGTGTCTGCGTCTCGTGTGTCTCTAGGCCAACAGCGGGTGAAAGCAGCGATAAAGAGTCACAGTGCTGTGGACACAAAGTATCAGTTTGACTTTCTCTTAGACCTGTTCACAGAGCAGGAAAACACTGTCAAGGTAAGCTCGTCCTTACCTGAGCGGGGACACAAAGTTGAGGCAGAATGTGTTTGCACTGTCTGCCGCAGTCGCTTCAAACATTTACTCATCCTGGTATGGTGACTAAGCCGAAGGAAATGACAAACACTGGTTATTTCCTCTGGCCGTATTCTTCCCGAGGGCTGGAGGATCACGGGGTTGACTGAAAATGAACATGAACTGAAGAGGCGATACATTTTGGACGGACGTGTCAAACCACGCGTCATGCTACACGAAGCAAGAGTTCCAACGACTTCATAAGAATGTCACACCCTTCCAAACAGCGTCCTCCACCGTGCCTACTCACCGCGACATCAAACTTTTCAATTCAATTCAATAGAGACAACGAATCATTCATAATCCGTAAAACTCTGAAAACACAAATCCTCGTGTATGTCCGCAAACTGTAGGACACTCATAAAAACATCCATGTCTGTGTCTCCATCAGACAGACAGACGATCCGGCCATCAGGACCAACTGCAAGCAAAACAGAAGAGTTTCAAGAAACACCACACATTTAGGCGGTACTGAAATGTACATGGCTGTATTCTCTCTTGAAACGTGCTGTGGGACAGCAGAATTCAACTCAAGATTGGTCCACGCTTGTTATTCAAAGCGTGGCTGAGTGGGTGTGCGTCGGTCGTCAAAGCAACACAATGTCCGACAAAGCTGAAAGTCAATTCGCGGGACAGATAATTAATGGCTGAAGATGATTCAATCAGACAGATTTCCTATTTGAGACATCATGTGGGGTCTCCGTGAAGACAGCGGTGGATTGATTTAAATATCACTGTTTGTGTCTCTGCTCAAAGCAGCATGAACTCGCCATCATCAGCTGTCACACGAGTGTGCGTTCGCATCCGAGTGGTGAGAGTGACACTCTTCGTTGACAATTAATGGTCCACGGTGATGTTTAATTACTACATAAAAATCATCCTCACCTAATCAACACGTTTGGTGCGTCCTGGTAAAGTAGTAAAATCCAAACTGCTGCTGCTGCTCTCGGGAAATCAAATTATAATCCAACAGTGGCTAATCTCGAGCGAGTCCCTGTAATTAAAGCTTTGTGGTAATTTTACAGCAACTGCACATGGCGGAGCTCTTACGGGTCCTTCCATCCTCTGTACCTGATTATCCTGTTCAGGGCGCTAGGGGGTTACAGTCTGTCCCATTAGTCACTGGATCACAGGAAACGGACACCCCGAACAGGTCATCACCACGAAGAGAGAGACAAACTCATTCACACCTACGGGCAACTTAAGACATTCTAGTTGACCTAACCTGAGTGTTTTTGGATGTGGGAGGAAACCATCAATACTTAAGTATGTTTTAGAAAAGTGTACTTTAGAGGAGTACTTTAGATGTTTTTTGCCTATCATCACTTTATATTACTACATACTGCTGAATAAATAAATGTTCCAAAGTTCAGGCTCATCTTTAAATAAAGCTTCGTTCAAGTGATTGGTAACTGAAGAGATGATCCACATTTATCTGTAAAGACATGAGTGTTGTCTGAGATTATAATTGAGTTAATCTGAGGACAGTCACGAGGGAGAAATGACAACAAGAGAACCAGAAATTATTATAATTATCATCATTATTACCAGGCGCTAAATCACTTCTATGTTTCCTGACGGGTGAAATTGTACCTGTAACTACGGGAGATATCTGTACTTTCACACAACTATAACTTTGAGGTGCTATAGAGCTGAGCAGTGTTCAAAAATTCTCAAACATTTCGCTAAACATATTAGCGAGCGTAAAATCCTCCTTTTTATCGTTCAGCGGTCTAACTTGAATACACAAGCTTTGTCTATGAATTATTAGAAACCTACATTTTTGTCTTGCACAGCTAAAAGACCTCTAAATAAACCTGTTGTAACTCCACACTGCATACATTAATTATGACTGATCAAAGAAAAAAACAAAACAAAGACAAACACTGTAAGATAGTGATATTGTCTACAGGCCCCCCGGGGAACAGTTACGATGATGAACCCGTCGCACTCCTTGAATTATCTACCCTAAATGTTGTCTTCAGCCACATTAGGATTCTTCTTCATCAGTTCGTTCAGGAGAGTCGTTTGATTTCCTGACTGCAGCATCAGGGCTACGGCTTCTACCAGTTGGGCAGCTTTACGATGAGTCGGCGAAAAGAAACGGATACAATATATTCAGACCTCATGCGAGGAAGCGAAGCATTTGTGGAGAAGAGCCAGGAGTAAAACAGGTCCAAAGTAGGAGCTGCACCGAGTCAAACGCCGATCGGGGGCACGGCCAAACTAGATTCTCACACGTCCGTGCATTTATCATTACCGCCCACCTACTGTGCTCCATTCCTCTCCGTGGGCGGGGGGGGTTGCGATGGTGTGCTCCGTCGATGAAACGGGACGTCGTTATGGACCGAGATACAACTACAAAGATTGCGTCTTGATCTGCGCTACACAGACCACCACATTCATCTTCCCTCCGTGCTCCTTCCAGGGTTTTAATTGACATCACCCACAGAAAGACAATAGTAGATAGCCAACCCCCTCCTCCTCTGCATATAATTACTGATAACCCGAGGACGCTGATTAATGGCAGTGCACGCCCGGAGCCACCGATCAGTAAACCGAAGTCAGCCAGGAACAGCTGCTTATGTATGTTTAAGGTTCGGCAAATGCATTACTTTAGATTATGTGAAAATAAAACAACTATTCAAAACTTAGCTAGCATGACTAAAAAGTAGGGATGCACAATATTGGATTTTTTTGCCGATATCCGACGTGCCGATATATTACAACTCATATGGCCGATACCGATATCTTCTCCCCTCCCCCCCGACAATAAAGTCTCTTTTGTAGAGGAATGAATAAAAATGCATTTTAAAATATGTAATATTCATTCATTCATTGTGCAAAATAAGAAAAAAATATTTCTACTTGACTATGTAAAACATGCCATATCTATTTTATATAACATTCTTTTTTAACAAAACACAGCAGGATGATGCTCTCTCCGAGACATCCGAACAATATCTACAAACAGAGATAAACCTGATAGACCGGACCTCTTTCACACTGAAATAAACATTCATTAATAAGATCCCTGTTCACAGGTAATGTATGAAAAGTGCAGTAAATATAACCACCTGAAATGACATAAATAAAGCAAAATTAAAACTAACTGAAAACAGCAGCTCATTATGTGTCTGTACAATCCTTGGAAAGACTTTAAACTCCAAACAAACCAAAGTTTACGTAGTATTATCAGCTAAGTGAAAACAAAGCCTCCTTAAAAGTCCAATGAACGAGGCCCAAATCCAGAGAGCTCTACAGTATGTCCTATAGGTCAAAGGTTAGAGAAACGAAAATGAGCATCTCTCCCTTTTCGCAATTTCCGTGATTTGTCTTCTCGTCCATGAGATGGGTGACAGCGCTGAACATCGGTCACTGTCCAGATCTCGGTGGCAGAACTTACCGAAGTGACATCAGCAATGAGTTCATCGTGATGTCGTAAATAACAGCTTACAAATCGGAACAATACCTCCGACCGGGGACCGAGCAGCGAGGCTCAACGCGCTCCATAAATCTGGGCAGTCCGACGTCTTCAACGTGCGAAAACGCCTGGTTACCCAGAGCGATACGCACCGTCAGTTTTTGGGTGATTCCTCTGGCTCTTGGGTGGTCGCGGTTATACTTGGTGGTTTTATGAAATGATTGGAGACGTGGCGGCTGCTGAGTTTTCTTTGCGCCGAGAAACTTCTTGTCCTTCTTCGTCACTGTACCGGTCGGGATGAGGTTTCTTAAGATGCCCAATTAATTTTGTCGTCGTAAACGAACGAGCTTCGGCTCCTCCTCGTACGATCGACGCGGCGCGATTACTGCAGGGAGCAACTTTGCAACTCGCCTGGAACGCTTTGAAAAACTCCCACACCGCTGACATGTCAAGTTTCACTTTCAACCAGGCTGCAGCCTCACACACGAGACACGGGGACATCCCGCTGCGTGCACACGGGGACATGGCATCCACGCTGCGTGTTAACTCAAGGGATCAGATTTAGAGTATTTACACATAATTTAAGCATTATTACATCGGCTTGCCACATCGGCGTGTTGACCCGACGTCGATGTTTTATTTTGAAGCCGACATCGAACAGATACGGACGTCGTGCCCATGATATCGTGCATCCCTGCTTATAAATAATAAGTGAAGTTTCCTGCTCAGTGCACTGATGTTTGGGTGATAAAGTTTTGTATAATGTAAGAAATCTTTGTTTACTCATATTTAAGGAATGATTGCAAAATTTGTACAATAGATATATATGTGTACATATTCTGTTATAAACATATACATATATATACATATAAACATTTATACAAATACATATTTCTTAATTCCTAAAAATTGCTATCAGCCCCAAAAATCCATTATCGGTTGTCCCTCGTTAAAATATTTGAACAGCGCCACTTACAGGTCAGACATTCACACACTTCTCTCCCCAGTGCACATTGAATGTGTTGAATAAATGAATCGGTGGACCTTTCTGAGTGGACAGGGCCGACCTGAGTGCTACACTGAAGCTCTTGTGTACATTCTGTAAGAATCTGCAGCTCCACGTGCAACATCTCTTGCCAAAAATCTTTATCAATCAGTCTAATCCAACCAGGACCCCTGATTAGTTCACTGAACCAAAATGGAGGCTGCTGGGACTCTCTCCTTAGGGGCCTGACATCAGCTGCTGCGCTTCTTCTTGGCCCAAATACCAGATTGACTGACATCTGAAGGTTGGTGACTTTTATGGAGTGCGCCATTTGCCCCGGGAAACAGGGGTGTTACTTTTCATCAAGCTCAATTTACTGTGGCGTCTCCTGAACACGAAGCAGCGACTACACAAAGCAGACCGATAACCATCGACTGAGTCCAAACAGGACGTTTGAAGACATTTGTCGCTAATTTTACAGCAATTTCCAGAAAAGATTACATTCTGTGCCGACTGGTATGTTCTAGACACAGCAAGTGCAGAGTGCTCAAATTTCGAGCGTAAATCACATTTTTACTCAAATCGTTCTTCCTCAAAAATATTTCTCAATCGTAAGAATTCCAGTTCCACCCCCACAGGCACTTTATTTGTGTCTATTACGGGCCAGTGAAAGATATTATTGGATTAGATGAGTAAAGAAGGACACGCTTCCTGACTAAAACAGGGTTTCCTTACGCGAGGCACACAGATAGCTTCATTTTAGGAAATCAAATAATCTCAAAACATTGACACAGAGGCGTTTCATTACATTCAAAGGCTCCCAAGCTAACCCGGTGCGGCAGAAAATGTTGGATCCGCTGTGCATGTGGGGACAGTGGGACAGATTCGCCCTTTTAAACAGCATGTGACCTCAATCCTGGAAGCTGAATGCTGGCATTAGAGAAAAACTTTCTCTGAAGTCAACTTACTCTGATCAAAGTTTGAATGCTCCTCTCCTTCACACCTACACACACACACACACACACACTTTTAGACTGGAGTCTGAACTTTAAAGAACACCTACACTTCAGACAGGAACTGAGCCTTTTGAAGTCCTGCGGGCGTGGAAACGGATTAACGAACCCTTAAATACAGATGCACCGATTCAAACGGGCTGGATGATCACCAGCAACACAACACCTCAACGCAGAGCACACGGCAAAGTTCGGGCGAAGCAAGAAGGTGCGAGTCAAACAACACGTCAGCTTATTTAGCCATTAAGAGCAGATGTCCACGTGAGGATCACTTTGACTACGGGGATGCACGGTACGCTCGTGATGGGCCGATGGGCCGATGGGGTTTCTTTAATGATGATGCAAAACCAAGATTACAGCGAGTAAAGCGGCCATGACCAATATGAGGCCGATTTTCCTTTTTTCCTCTGGATTTTTTCTATATTATAACAAATGAGCATAAGCACAACGGCGCATTGGGGCCATTTTCTGTAAAACGACTCGTTAAGTAATAATACAGTCAGATCATCAAAAAACAAAAAGGGAAACGGGGAAAGACTCTGTGAACACAGCTAGAGGGGGCACAGCACTTCCTGTCAGCTCCAAAATGTGTATGTGACACATTTTAGGCCAAAACACACATATGGAAAGTAAATCAACATTGTGGTTCACTTTTATCTAAATAAAAAAAAAATGCAAAAGAGTGCCAGAAAAACCGGTTTCAGAAAGACAATGAATACAATCACGTTCCCCCGGATTTCATCCGAATCTAATCGTTCGCCCTCGGAGGCGTCCGTCGGGCGAGGCATCGTCTCTAATCGGCTAAGAGAATTTACGGGAAGGCACGGCACGTGGGTCCAAAATATGAAAACTAAGCAGAAGACAAGGTTTCAGTAGCTTGTCAAAATGTCAGAAATTCTCCCAGAGAGGAACAATGTGAGATGTGTCAGTTTTGAAAGGTTGTAATAATTACCGGAGAAGTGCTGTGTGCGGGAAAAGGTTATATCTGAGTCCGGCGTGTAAACCAGAGATGTACTGTATTTCAATGTCATGTATCGATGTATGGCAGCGCCCGGCCCCCCATGATGTGGCATATGTAGTTATCGAACAACAGAGTGGCGTTTATCTCGCAGCTTAGTCATAATTACTCCAACTTAGTCTGGGGCAGACAGCCTGTTAGCAGACATATGTTGAGATCTTGGTTAAAGACACACTGCTCCCCGAGGGGATGGCTGTGGGTTGACGTGTGTATGTGTGCGCTGCGTGGGCAGGAGTAACAAGTGTGTCTGCGTGTGGCAGCAGACGGTTGCCGTGGAGCG
>OMNV01014068.1:0-12984 GCA_900303265.1 Brotula barbata
CACCCCTGGCTGTAACCTAACGGACGAGGAATGAACACTGAGCAACCAGAAGGACAATTTGGGAGAGGGAATCGTGAATGTGATCAGAAACAGATGCCGTTGACTCAGACTTTTTGATCCTTCAATTGATCACGTCTGTCCCATGCTGTGGGTTCTGTGTTGTCTACCCAGTTGTGCACCACTTATTGTTTAACTGTCACCTTGTTGATTCATCTTCAAACTACTATTGATGTGTATCAAAGGGTATAATTACCTCAAAGGTTAAGTTAGGTACGTCCATGAGATGGCAATTAACTCCTACTAACTTGACTCAATTGACATTAATTCCTACATAAGTTGTTTGTCAAGTCTTGTTCTGCCAGAGTGATTTACCGTTGAATAAATTCCTTTTATTGACATAATTTTAGCCACAGGAATATGAAACCCTGTATGTATTTTGCCAGGTTTCATTTACCGTTTACAGACATCATTATCTAACTGACTAAATCAATACCTTCCCAGAATGCAACCAATTTAGCATCGGATTAAGTAGGTGCCTGTGTTTTCATCTTTATACAATAATAATACAGTTGATAATCTTCATTAACATGAGCAGACATGCTGAGAATGTGTGACGGAATATCTTCCAATATCTCAAACGAACACAGCCTAAGTCACTTGTTGAAATGTTTCAGAAGCAGCAAAAAATAATACCCCACCATCCTCCATATCATTGGAAATTGAGCCAATCGTACATAATATTCCAAATCATTTCCCCCATTTTCTTGTTAAAGGCATGCTGTGCCCAACCAGCAAGCTAATATAAGTAATGACCGGTGCAGAGTTTCCTCTTCTCTCCCCTTTCCTCCTTCACTTTTCTGTGGACACACCACAGAAAACACCTCACATTCAATTCAACAGCAAGGAATGGAAACAGGACTTGATTTCTGAAGTTGGTTTAACCTTGCAGTGACACCTATTGCAGATGCTTTGAAATGGTTGAGAAGAATAGTTTCCGCATGGTGGGATCTGGAAATTAGGCAGCACATCTGTAGCAGCAGCAACAACAGCAGCGCCCTGCAATCCTCAACCTCTGAATCTGGCATTCTCTGCGCTTTCTGTTGGTTACTGGCCAACATAAACAGATCCCACTACCTAACTGTGAATAATTTTATTAGATGGATTTCAACTGGGCAATTAGATGGATTTCAACTGTGAATATATTCAAGAGAGCTGCGCGTTTCATTTTCCAATCAATAAAAGACGAACGGAGCAAGAGAGCGACGTGGAATCTCTCCATATTCAAGTCAAAGAAGAGGAGGAGCAAGGGAGCCAGCAGAGGGAAGAGACAAAAAGGGATAAACAGGGAGAACGATGAAAGAAGAGGAGGAGAGATACTGACAGCCATGAGACAGAAATTTACAACCAGATCATCAATTAACCACTCCAATCACAATGGATCAAGCCATTAAACAAGCATTTCTTCTAAACGACTCAGTGACGGACAGTGATGCAGATCATGAGCTCATCTTGATGAGTACTGAAACACAACACTGCTCCGAACTCTGAGAATTTCTCCCTCTCTCAGTTAATTCTATGCATTCTGTCAGGAGAAAAAAAAAAAAACTAAACAAAAACAAATGTCGGCCCCCACAACTTGCGTATGTCTCATTAAATGCAATCCAGTTATTTCAAGCTACAAGACTAATGTCTCCTGCTCTCTGGTTGGCATGTTTACCTTGCTCTCGTTTTTCTTGTGCTGAATAAGCACAGAATGTGACCATTAAATATATTGCTGATGGAGAGACAAGGGAGGGAAACATCAATATGAAAGTGAACTGAAGTTACTGCCGGCAGCGTTAGGAGATAGACTGTCCCTGGGTGATGTCATCACCAGGTCACATGGTCAATACTACGAATTTGACGTTCATGAAGTGATTATGTTTACCACGTGAGCATGTGTGACATTTTTAAGTGCTCAGAGAAGATTGAGATTGAATTACGCGATAATGGTGTTTTCACTGCTTATCGCGCCGAGACTACATAAAATGAGGGGAAAAGTATACACGTCACTATTATCAATATAATGAATTAACATAAGCTGCAATGTAAGGGGAAAAACATGTGAAACAAAAAGACCGAATGACACAGAAAACTCCATAAAATCCTACTTTCAGCACCTCTGAAAGTACCCCTAAAGTTCCCCCAGAGGGGCTATTAGACGACAAATCCCAGCCATTGACCAGGTTCAACCCTCTGCTTGCGCGAGACTTGACATCTCAACCCCTTTGAAGTCTCTCGACACACTAAGACCAGCATGACTTCCTCTGCTCTGGAAAGAAAAAGTGTTAGTTTCTGCTTTTAGAAACACCGGGAAAGACCAGGAGAGAGTAGGAGGGAGGAAAGGTGAGTTTCAACATTCAAAACAAGCCAGATGTTTGCATCCCATGCTAACATGTGGAGACAAGCGTTTGCCGTGGGCCTGCATTAATGAAGGTAGAGATCATCTCGGGGGGGGCCGATAGGCAAAGGGATGATGTGTGATAGGCCATGGCGCATACACACACTCACCCGGTCACATGTGCTAGCAATAAGTTAGACTTCGCTGCTGCTCTGGTCAGACAAACACATGGAACTGGGTTGAGGCTCTTTCTCTAAGACGAGAAATATTCTTTAGAAGACAAACCAAAGAAAAGGAGTGTACTGTATTCAAACGCTGCTGTGGATTAGACTGTGGTACTTTTGTTATTTCTATCAGCAACACAAAATGTTTTAATTAGATACTGGCAAAACAAATACATTCAGCTTTTAGACTTTCTAGAAGTTTTTCAATAGATGTTTATACATGGTGATGGGATACACAACTTTTAAGGTAATGTAATTCTGTTTTAAGAAAAGGTAGCATAAAGGCAGCAACACGGTCACGTATCATAAATTGTCAAATTAATATAGTGCAGAGCAGATTTTTTTTTATCTGTGCATCAACACTGAAAAACACTTGAACACACTGAACTGAATCTTTCCTCTTTTTTTTCTGTTCCCGGGCAGATTTAAAATGAATCAAATAAAACCAAATTATAACCATATTTGTGTTATCTAGAGTAACAGTATTGAAAAATGTTATACATTATACGCTAAACAATAATTACATGGAAAATATGTAGCTATGCATGTGTTGCACCATTTCTGCCATTGTTTTTAACATTCAATTAGCTTTAGTATTATCCTTTTAAACATATCAGCCTGTGGCCGTAGTGTTTTTGGTTTCTCATTTTTGTTGGTTTTCATTAACATTTTGCCACAGGATTGCAGTTGAACATATGTGGCTTTGTCACTGTAGGTAAATAAACTAAAATTGCACCGCAGCTGGGTCACCTTAATTTGATTCAGATGATATCTTGTGCATACATATTACCACAGCGCTCACCAATATTCTGCTACTACAATAATGGGTATGAGAAATGTTAATGTTATGTTCGTGGACATTTATTACGCTCATCTAAAATTTGCAATGGTACAAAAGAAGGAACTGTCATTATTCCAGATTATTTCTTAAATCTTAAAATTCATATAATCCGTCCTCTGTGATTATTACAAGACAGACATGCAATATATAATAGACAACAACACTAACTCTCTCACTCTAACATCACACTAAACCTTTTAACACTAAACACACCATTTCATTTAATATTATGTCTTGTGTTGCACTTGTACTTGTACTGCTACTTTTGACATGTTATTTTCTAGCTGGTGTACAACATGAAGCTACGTGCTTGTCTGTCCAGAACGATTTCAGAAGGTTTCAGATCGTGAAAGTGTTAAGAAGAGGATTACCGAGTCGTACTGGAATGGCATTTGTTGTAAGACGTCTGTTTGTGTTGTACTCCAGTCGATGCGTCTACATTTCAGAGACACTTCAGGTCATTTAGGGATTAGTGTACAGAAGTTACAGTGTGTACATCATCATGGAAATAGCTCCTGGGCATTCAGTAAAGCATGCACGAAATCTCAAAGCTGGCCACATTTTCAACTGAAATGTGAAATATGTCAACAGTGGAAAAATTACTTGTTGCTGAGATTTGTATTTGAAGACGAGAAGACGCACATTGTGATAAATGAAGCAAAGTGAAGACGATGGAGGGGAGAGCCATGCTGAATGTAAATGTAAAGACTGCATGGAATGCTGTTGCTTGAACTGTAAATGAACCCCAAAACCCCAGTCTGCACCTGACAAAATCTGTTCTTTGCCCTGGCTTACAGCCACAAAGAGCTAGCAGTGAGCATACAGGAATATAATCTTAAGAGCGTAAATGCGGCTCAGTAGTCTTTACATAAAAATATTTCCCTCTCAGGGGAGGCTGTCATTGAAATACTATACATTGAAATACTGGCGGATCTCCATAAACTCAATATTTGTTTCTTTAAGAATATTTGCAGCCAGGATGGTTGAAACATAAGTTCTCATGAGGGACGTTTGGACAATTTGAAGTTGGGGAGTGATTATTTCAAATAATAATAAGATAATATTGAAGAAAAAAAACATGAGAGACAGACAGACACGGCCACTTTGTGACTAACAACTTCAATTTAATGATGCTTGTGATGCTAAGGATGTCATCGGTGACAGACAGTTACGGCGCCAACACTAAATAACAAGTTTAGAAATGGTATTTAAGAAGGCAATGTCCCATATGTTGTTCTAGAGTCTCCCAGTGGTGCTCTCAGTGGTGAGTGTGTGCAGAGTGGTGATGACTGTGTTTTTGTCGGTGTGTGTGTGAGCTCAGAGACACTCCCTCTCCAAAGCTGGGCAGGTCTTTCTCTGTTCTGTCTCACTCTTTCATTCAGTCACTCACTTTCCCTCACGCGCTCTTTTCTTTCCCCTTCATTTCCCCTCTGTAAATCTGCTTGTTTCCTCCTCCTCCTTTCTTCTCCCTCTCTCCTCCCACAGGAGCTGTATGCATTCCTGCCAGGAGGGGCGGAGGTGTCTGTGATCCGGCCTCGATAAGGACCAGGCCTCCCCTCCCTTCGTGCTAGCCTCTCTCACGTTCACCCTCACCCCCTCCCTGGGAAAATGTGTGCCCCCTCCTCCATGGCAGGGCACCGGGTCTCCTTTGAGCGTGCTGGCAGCCGTGGCAGCAGGGACTTAACATGATTTGTTTGTCTGCTGCTGCGTGTTTGCACCAAACCCTAGTGCCAACCCCTATTACGACTGCCGGAGACACAGAGGGCTGGTGAGCTGGTGGAGACCTGGAGCACGGTTCCTGGAGGGGAGTGGAGGGTTAAAATGGTGTTAAAGAGGGTGGTAGGAGGGTGGATGGGGAGGTGGGGGGTGAAAAAGTTTGGAATATGATCCATGGGCTGGAAACATTCAACATTTCTCAAAAGTGAGGTTTGCTGCAATGAGCTGGACCCACTGTACACCAGATAACAGGAGAGTGTGCACAAAAGACGCACATACAGATAATAGCCACACGATTCAATTACTTAAAGACTAAACGCCATTGTTATACTTTACTTTAGTTGTTTTGTAATTAACTTGTTTCCTGGTGCAGTGGTGGACAACAGGCTTAGCAGCGGCTCCCCAGTCGGCCCATTGATCTTTCATCAGCCCATAGAGTTAAAGCTGAAGGCATGAGGGAGAGGCTGGAGAGGCAGCCCCTCTTTTTATGGCAGCCCGCTGGAGCCTGTCTAGGATTGTTCCCCGTTTCCTCGGATTGTTTTTCATTTACTCAGGGTGCAGCACTGTGCGGCTCTGAGAAGGTGAGGTGGAGTATCGCAGACATTTAGGGGAGCACGTACCGGCTACGCTCCGGGTAGGTGGACACAATGGCAGAGGAGGGTTTGTTTGCCGATACACTTTTAGATTCTGTCGGTGCCAATGTGTGCATGTTTGGTTTGGAGTTTTAAGTGTTTGCTGGAGTGTATGTTCCAGCGGCGGCGCAAGATATTTCTACTTTCATTATTTTTCATTCATTAAACAACTTATAGCATTTGTTAGGTGCTGGTATGTGTCAACATTAAGAGTTATGTATTTTAAAATATATGGAAATTTTTCACAGGGTATTATGTTATGAATTTCAGTTTTTGCTGCTAAAAGTCCTGACAACAGCACCAGTAACTGTTACTGGAACAGACGCATTAAATTATACACATTTCCAGGCTATCCTTCAAAACTAAAGCAAAACTTAATTCATCCTAAGGGGCTAGAATTACCTTTGTTTAGCATATTCCACACTTCAAACCATCCAATCAGAGGGTCTTGTGAATGCGTGGGTGAGGCCCATCCTATCTCCTACAGTGTTGCATTGATCCGAGCCCTAACACTGAGCTGCAGCAGTCGTGTAGGCCCTGAACTTGGTCATCTAACTGATATATGATATTAGGATCCTTCTTCTACACAGCTCAGGGGGGATCTGGTCAGAGGTAGAAAAAAATAGACTTCAGATCAGCGGATCAATTTTCACTGGACCTTGAATATTTCATGTCGGGAGACTTGCAGCAGACACACAGATGGGCTAAATAAATGGCCAACAACCATGTCCACCCACAGACATGCACCTGATCGCGAATGCCCTCAAATAAACACAAACAGTCCCCACTCATACATGAGCCTGATCACCATACAAATGTAGACTATTTGTGCAAAAATGAACGTCATGTTTTTTGTGCCTGACGTCTACATGATGAAGGCTTTACCCTGACATAAACCAAAATAAATCACCCTACCTTTAATCCTAAAAACGGCACTAATTAAAATGAAATACATGAAAGGACGACGCACGCAAGCGCACACACAGGCGAGCGTGATCGTGCATATGGTCAATTTACCCAAAGGGTCGGGTAGAGGGAATCATGTCCGTATCATGTTCCTACTCCCAGCAAACATGTGGTCGATGTGAGCAAAGTGATAGTGACTCAGCCCTGGTCACGAGTGGACACAAAGCGTAGCATGCTCAAAAGAAAAGATGTCCCTGATTTTCACAAGCTGTGTATTGTTTTAATAAATACCTTGGCAAAGTAATCACACTGACATGTGCAACAGCATTTTAATTCCTCAAAATCCCCGATGTATAAAAATCTAAAGAAAAGAAAAAAAAACAACCCTTGATTGTGCCGTGCTTAAAATTGACAGAAATCCTATGCAGAGTATCAGCAGTAACATTGTAGGAGGAACACACGCTCCTGCAGGAATAACCCACACCTGACCCCTAAACCTTCACCCACAGAAAGGATGTTGTTTCACCGACTGTCTTCAAATACTTTCCTCTCGGAAAGACACTGGTGAAACCAGAGCTTGTCAGACCCTATATTTGTTTATTAAGTATGCTCTTGGACTGGCTTACTCCCAAGATGGCTGTAACTGAGAGATTTGTTCGTGTAGGCATTAGGGCTGGCTATCAGTGGTGAATTATTTATTGAAAAAAATCTCCCCTTCCTTGACGGATGAGAGAACATGTAGGGCTGCTCACTGACTCAGCCGGGTATCAGAAAAAGGTTGGAAATATTGTTAAGCACCCACGCTGACTCTCTAGGAAACAGATGGGGTAAAATTCTGATCTATTTATGGAAACCTAATCCCAAAATAATAAATGCTTATAACAGAAAGACCATGTCATAATATGATTGATTTAATATTTCAAAATGTATTAACACATTTGAAATTTGACAATGGCCAGACTTAATAATGCTGAAGGTATTTATAACATATACCTGAAGTTCAATGTATAACTTTATGCATAATCTTTTACCTTCAATCGCCTGTAGTTTTGAAAAGCGTTTTTTTTTTTTTTGTCCTATACAGGCAAAGTTCTGTGCCTTTCCATACACCTCACAACTCATAACCATAATTTCTAACTGCAGCATCTGCCTGTCAGTGCCTCCCTAAACTGGCTGAATGATGTCCTCTTTACGAACGCTATCATCTAAAGTAAATATGACGTCCGTATATTCCCACTGATAGGAACTCTGAGCATAAGGAAAGCAACACTGATCGCAAAATATGTCCTGATAAGAGCCACCGAAAACACACACACGCACACGAACACACAGCCCGGTTTAGGGCCATGATAAAATTCCAAAAACACGGAAGACACATCAAATAAGAAATTAATGTACTATTGATACAATTCCATGCCCAATTTAAATCACAAGTGCTCTGTTCATATCAGAGGAAATCACATTATTATTTTCCTTGCTCCCTGTATTGTGTTAGCTTTTGTCATCTGTGGAAAAGGAAAGGAACAGAGAGGGAGAGAGGTCTGGCTATTGTCATTCAATGGCCAAGCCATTTTGGAAATCATCGTTCTCATTTGGCTTCTGCTGCCTCCTTGTCTGTATTCCTTTATAACTGCCCTGGATGGAAGGCTATCTTTTATAATGTCCAAGTACACTCTCTCTCTCTCTCTCACACACACACACACACACACACACTTTCTCAGAATAATGTACCCATGTGGTGTAAGTGCGTGTCAGCTGAATGGAAAAAAATTAAGCAGATAATCAGGAGATGGGCTTGACTGAATTAATTT
This sequence comes from Brotula barbata, assembly GCA_900303265.1. Classification (NCBI taxonomy): domain Eukaryota; kingdom Metazoa; phylum Chordata; class Actinopteri; order Ophidiiformes; family Ophidiidae; genus Brotula; species Brotula barbata. The sequence goes on from OMNV01014068.1 coordinate 8,511, forward strand.
ATCTTTTTCTTCTTTCATGACATCAGCTATTGTTTTGATAAATTGTTTTACGCTATTTTAAGATTTCACAACAAAACACAAAGCAGTATTCTCCCAAGACAATTTACAGCCAAATATGTCTGCACATCGGTGTTTAAGATAAAAGCTCCTCCAGTACCAGAAGGGACTAATAATCATGATCTATGCCTGCTCACTCAGCAAATAATCAATCATGCTTATTTAGCACGTGTAAACACGAGGATGCTGCCTGAAGGATTTCATATCAAAACAAGCACAACAACTGGCTTGCATGGGAGCATCTTTTCAGTTGGGGTTATATAATAATCATATAGTTCGCGTAACATATTACACCTGAATCTGAGAGCAAATACAGCTATTCGCGTGATATAACTCTATAGTTAAGGTTTGTATTTGAGAGAGTTTGCAAGCATTTTAACAGTGAAAACCACTGAAAACACTAGACTCATTTCATTTCTATGTCCATAATTCAAGAAAGCATTATTTGGCAAATATTATTAGTGATTCAGCATTCACAATAAACATCAATAGAGAGATAGAACATATACATAAGGCCCAGGATACTCATGGAAGTGCTAAGCTTGTGGATGCTGAGAGCCAGGAGACTTGTATAACTGCAACAATATTTTTGACCTGTCTGTTATTTGCAGGTATCAGGCAGAGGTTGTGTACTCAGAGTTTCATACGGTGGGTGATTGTCCATGAAATTTGTTGGCTGACCACTGCACGTTCAGCCTGATCAGAGAGTCATTTTCCCTGTGTGTGTGTGTGTGTATATGTGTAAGTAAGAGAGCGAGAGACAGGGAGAGAGTACTGCACCTTTGTTAAAGAATGGAAAAGGAGTGTGTGTGTGTGTGTTATAATTAAGGGTTTCCTATGTTTGACCCTGTGTAAAAAGGCTTTGTGTGCAACAAGTCACCTTAAAACTTTCGCTTGGCACACTGCACTCTTGAACACTTGAAAACCTCCGATATCATACAAAATTAATGAAAGCCCTGTATTTTTTTTCCACCTCTATATTTTTCATATTTATTTCATGAGATGCAGAAATCTGAGATGTTGCTAAAAATATGGCTGAAACTCACACGAATGACTTAAACTTGAACTTTTACATTCCAACAAGTGCAACTGAAACAAATGTCAAAGCAAAGATTGCATCATTTGCTGTTACCTGAATGTATTGTCATCTCCTTATAGGTGCGTAAATATTCCTTGTATGTACAGCTGGTGACATGACGCCTGGTGTGGTGCCTAACAGCGCGTAAAAGACGCTGGAAGGCCAATCTGGATCTGTTGCCTAATCACCGCGGGGTAATTAATGAACTAATGACTGCACTGTTTTCTCTTCTAATGCGATTGATTGATTTCAGCGGGTCGAGAGGCTTTGGAGCGGAGCTGCGCGCTGAGTGCGGTACGTGACGGTGGAGAGCAGAGGGGCGCTCTGTTGTTTTAGGATGTTTTAACGTGTTGCGACAACCATACACAGTGATTACAGCGGAGGGTCTCCATCAGTTATGAGGAGGAAGGCGGCGCAGGTAAAACAAAGGTCAAATGGAGTCGGTATAGTCGCTGTGTGTTTACAGCCTCTCTACAGTCAGATTTGGTCTGAATATAAGGTAATTATTTTCAAGCACAACAGGGGTATAAAACGTGGGATAAACTATATTGCTTAAATCGTTATACTCATTCATTCATTCACTCACTAGCCTGGTAACTTTCTGATGTAAGTGCCTTTTAAGTGACATAAAATAAATAAATAAAAATCTATTCCAAAAGCTGTGCGCCTACGATGTTTTGCTGAGAAATTTAAGTGACGCGTCGCCCCGCAGACTTCCTTCCCTCAAAAGAGTCTCCCAAACCCGGAGCCCAGCACATCAAAGCCGGTCAGTATTTACATGAGCGGTGCCCACAGCGGTGTGTTTACGGTAAATGAGCTGAGGATGACCAAGCAGAGCCGCGTTCCCTGCTCTCCATGGCCGCGGAGCTGCTGCTGCTGCTCTCCGCTTTCACCGCGGCGTTTGCGCGCCAGGCGCCGAGCAGAATAATCTGTTTACAGTGCGCGCGTTGATGGTCATTTTTTATGATGTTGTTTAATCCACGGCGGAGGAGGTGAGGGGGGGGCTGTCTAGCGCGGCCCAGACAAGCTGGCTCCAGTGGCCATCTCTGTAGGCTATGGGCTTCTCTATTTGAGCAGGGAGACAGGTGTAAATCTCTCCTGCAATCTTTGCTCTGCACTCCCCGCGACACTCACCTGAAGGTAAATAAATGCTTTATGGCCGACTGAGTCAACCACCTTGCTCGTCTTGTGGGCTTGTGCACAGCCCGGGGTATAGTCATTGTCATGCAGTGACTTACATATGCAGCGAAAAGGGGAAAACAAAGCAATAAAGCAAATGTTGTAAACAATGTGGGATTTTTTTTGGTTAAGTTTTTGGAAACAATAACGTTTTTTGTGATCGTTTAAGGGGCATTTTAATCAAATTCACGCGTCATGACGCATTTTAAAATCAATAATTCTCTGGCTCGTGTACAGATGTAAATTAAACCGATAGATATGTATAGATTTTTGTCATTTTTGTGAATGGTTTTGCGCTGGGAGGCTACCTTGACCTATATAAATTCTAATCTCATAATCTCAATTATATACCAGGATCACAGTGCCATATTGTGAGGTGGAACACCGCATCCACATCTCGGCCAGCGTGTGTGTGTGTGTGCAACGAGACAGAGGGGGGGCTATTATACCAAAGTTCTGCAAAGTAGGTCTGTGCCACTCTTGATTAGCGATTGCGGCCCAAAGATGGCTGCAGCCATGAGATAATGAGGTCCTGTGATAACGCGGGTCTCCTTTAAGTTTTTCCCATGAATCGAGACTGTCGCCAGTCCACAAAACGACACTGTGCGTCGGCACCACGCTATTCACTTCTCATTTGTCGAGTACAAAAGCTGATCCACCCCAAATCCGCACTAACAAACCGGGGGCTGGGAGCAAATCATATAATGTTCAATCTTATTCACTTCGCCACTAATTAACTAGAATCCCACTTTATTCTTTAATACAGTGACCAATTAAATGTCCGTCTATGCCAAAGGTCTCCGGGGCCACACTCGGTCGCCAGGAGCATTTGTGAAGGTCTGCGGCTTCACCATGGGCCATGGATCTTATTAGGTGGATGACCCTGGCCAGGAAAGGTCACAGGCTTTTTCACTGCCCTCGCTTGGAAAACTAAGATGTTTCCTAATCGGATTTTAATTGGTTGGTTGGATAGAATTGGTGCGCCTGCTTTGTGTCATCGTGTGCGTATTTGGTGTTTGTATTTCAGCTCGGAAGTTATTTACACGCAAGCGTGGAAACGGGCTGATCGATGCACTTATTTGATCTGGGCAATCGTTTCCTACAATATAAGGTTTGAGACGCGCACGGGCAAATACAACAGGTGTTAACAAGTCCCATTATGAGCGTTTATAAAGCAGCTGATGAACGAATCGACTCTGACCGCCCAGGGAAAACGCCTGTGGATTCAGACCCTCTTTGTCACACGTTACAAACGTACATAGAGCTAAAATGCACTTATAAAGCAAAGTGGGAGAGGAACAGCCCATTCCGTGCTGATTCCTGTAGTATCCTATAAGTTAGGGCCAACCAGGTTCAGCTTACGTTCAAATACTCCCCCTCATTACCCCGAAAACGTCTTTATGCAAAACATCTGTAGGAACTTCAATAAATGAAAGCACAACCCAAAACCGCATCCTACTCATTTTGTTTTTCATGTGGTTTTCGTGTATTGTCTAACTTGGTAAATAAGGCCAGTCTCATATTTCAAATGTCACAAGTCTTGCAATTTGAACATGAAAAAGTCAGAAAAGGAAAACTTCTTGTTAAGGAGAGAGAGAGAGGGAGAGAGAGAGAGGGAGAGAGAAAGCAAGGGAGAGGCTCTGAAATTTGAGTCAGGTTTAACTCATAATAGGGCCTACATCTAAAGAAACAGTCTTATTGTTTCTTTATGTTTATAAGGCTGTGAATGCTGGCTACAAAATGATAAACTATCCCGTTCCTGGACTTTATAGGTCAATAACCCGGCCACGCCATCAGTTCGCGGTATCAGAGCGCAGCAAGGCACGGAAACCTGTTGACGCACACGGCCGGTGGATCCATTAAAGCCCCAAAAAAAACACAGAAGGAACTTTGACGAGCTGCTTTAATATGTCTGATGCCTTTACTGGACGTACATGAGATTTTTATTTTATTTCAACGAGCCTGTTTTAATTCCGAACAACGAGAGCGAATTAAGTTTTTTAACAAGGCCTCGCTGATTGTATTTACAGTTGCAATAATATCAAATGATTGCTAATAAAGTTTCTGCCTCCAAATGAGAATTTTCTAACGAGAAGTTTGTCCATTTTTTGACGCGTAAAAATGTTGTCCACTCAGTCCAGAAATGTATGATAGTATTAC